>PVJN01010092.1:17662-58590 GCA_004026805.1 Lasiurus borealis | reverse complement strand
CCATCGAGGGAGCGATTTTTGCTTTGAAATACGAGCAACATTTGAGATAGGAGTAATTGCGCGGATTGCCCGGCTGCACACGACCCACTAGTTTACCGCGACTCGAGCGTCTCATAGTTTCCCACGCCTCAAGGCTACGGAATGAATTAAACTCGTATCTCGAGGTACCACTGTGTGTGTGTGTGTGTGTGTGTGTGTGTGTGTGTGTGTGTATGTTTTTAAAAGCCTCAGCTCTATTCCCATATATTTTACTTCCCTGCAGTGTCTGGGGCTTGAATTATCAAGATCATTGCTTTCACTCTCCATTGCATTTGTTTAAACAATTTATTTAAAGCATAAGCATAATACCGTTTTTCACATGTTAGCTCACCTTTTTTTTTTTTAATAAACCAGTTGTATCTTTCTTCCTCTGCTCTATGCCCAAGTTGTTTGTCTAGCGAGCTTCCTCCCTCCTTGTTATTTACTGTGTGTGGCCGTGACTGATACACTTGTCTTTCTAAGAGAACCTTCAATTTATTTTTATTTATTTTTTTTAACCTCACCCAAGGATTTTTTATTGATTTTAGAGAGTGAGGAAGGGAGAGAGAGAGAGAAAAAAAGCATAAATGTCAGAGACAAACATCAATTGGTTGCCTCCCAAACCTGGCCTGACTGAGATCAAACCCACAACCAAAATATGTGCCCTGGTCAGGAATTGAACCCACAATATTTTCAGTTTATGGGAGGACACTTCAACCAACTGAGCCAGCCAGCCAGGGCCCAACCTCTGAACCTTTTAAAGCAAGCTTTACTCCCAGGCCTGGGTAACACGTATTCTGACAGTGAAATCAACTGCCTTATATTCTTTGTCCCTTTACTCTTCCAAATGAGAAAACTAATCGTGTTATATAAGAAGCCATTACTTCATCTACTCATCAGCTGTTTCTGACATGCTCCAGTTGGCTCTCGGTTTGGAAATAAAACCACACAAGGATGAAAATGAAGCCTGTTTCAGAACATTTTTTGAGGAAGATTTGTTCCTCTAATGGGCTCTTGGCCAAAATGTATAGCTCTTAATATGTGATAAAATAAAAATCAGTTCAAATAAATAAAGCATAAAAAGTCAGGGATCAAAAGACTTCTATTTGTAGTAAGAAAGTTTAAACTCCTTATGAAGTAAAACTGAAAACACAATTTTTTTCTGTGATCTACCTCTATCAGTTTGGGCAATTCATCTGAAAACAACTTAAAATTAAGCCTAGTTTTAATAACGCAGTTTTTCATGCATATTAATCTTAGAAGCCAATTTCTTTTTCTAAGTAAATATGAAGCCCTTTAACTTCAGCCTCAGCATCTTTATTTTCTTATAATTATAGGTCTCTGTTTTACATTTTCTGGCAAATAAAACATTTCCTAATTAATACAGGGGGGTGGGGTGGGCGCTAAAGAATGTTTGCATAATGTTCTCATCAGTAGCTCTTCTTGCAAGACTTTGTAAATATTGGAATGGAAAGCAAACCCTAAGGATACAGTGAAAGAATCCAGATTCACAAAGAACATAGGAGTCTGAGGTACAGTTACTTAACATTAATAGTATTATTATGACTATTATTTTAGTTAAATCTTTACAGAAGGGAGGAACTAAGAATATCAAGTCTCTGAAGATAAACTTTCTATGGTCACATGCCAGCTTTACCACCACCTAGCTGTGTGCTCTTGGGCAAATAACTCAACAAATTTGTGCCTCAATAACCTCATTTCTTGGCTGGGGATAAGGAAGTTTGGGGATGGGGGACAAAATAACATAGATCCTAACTCAAAAAGCTGTTGTGTAGGTTTAATGCGTCACTACCAAGTGCATCATTTACTGAGCACTTGCGTTATGTCAGTCGCTGCGCTAAGAATTTATAATCTCACACTATCATTTTAAGAAAGTTTTAAAATACTAATTTTCAAAGCACATTGGGAACTTATAAACTCCTTCAGGGGTACTTCTTTTACAAGAAAGTAATGTCTCGATCTCATATCAAGTACTAATTTTATCTGTTTAACTTACATTCAACTGACTTTGTATTCATCTTCACATGCAAACATAATAATTAGAAGAATTGCTTGTAGAAGGCAGTTTGCATAAAGCATCTACATAAAAATGAACCACACAGTTGCTCAGTGTGTTGATGGCAATGGCAACAGGTTGGAACTGACTTATTTTTAAAGGATCTTTCCTAACAGCAACTGACTCTAGCAAACACATTTGACCTAGGAAGAGGTCTTTGCACAACTGAATGATTGCTTTGTGCATGTATACACTCTGGCAATCCCAATGATCTGGCTCTACCACATGTATCTTCTCTCAGCTTATGGCAATTTTCACCCTATACATGTAGGGCACCTGCCAAATGTACAGATAGTGTCCCCCTCAAATGTATATACACATGTTGAATAATGATAATGGTCGTGTTTACTCAAATACATTTCATTTTCAAAATTGAGTTATCAGCTGTTCAAATGCACACGTATTTTTTTGGGGGGGGAGCATCCTGTATTATTGCACATAGTAAACACTCAATAAAAATAATTTTAGATGAGTTCCCATTAGCGACACAAAACTATTAACTATATTAACTATGCTGCACTAACAAAGATCAGGAAAATTGGGTTGTTAAATAATCAGTGTCATCCTGAGAATTGCTTTTAGGCTTCAACGAATAATAGATGTGGTTGAACTGAACTAAGGGAAATGGTTCTAGCTTTTATTGAATCGAACCTTAACTACCCACAAGTTATTTTGGACAATCCATTCATCTTTAGAGAGCTCTTGGCTCTACTTCATTATTGACTATCAGGGGACACTAAATTTGCCTGTCATTCCCTTGCAGCTCAGGAGAAGAGAACACGGCAAAGGAGCACTGAGTCCAGGCCCCACTCCATCCTCACTCAGCTGATGTATTGCACACGTCATGAATCCTCCCAGGGTTTTTGTGTGTTCCTCACTAAATATCTCTCTTTTGATCTGTGAAATTTGGGGGTTATGGGTAGGTAGCACAAGTAACGGAAGGTTCCTTTTGGAACATTACCTAAGAATTAAATATTACCGTAGTGTCTTGAACTAGTTCATAGGTTTCAATATTGTTAAAAATAAATTACCTATGGTTTTAGATAAAAGTAACCTTGCTATTTTTCTTCTAACAATCTATTCTGTTTAAAAATAGCCTGTTAAGATATGAACAAAATGATCATTTACAAGTCAATTGCATTTCTGGCAAAAATTGAGTTTCTGAGTATTCTGAATACTTTGCTAAAAAAAAAGTGCCTTCTTTCCATTTTACACATTTTTAATATGTTTCTATGACTTTACCTCCTGCTTCTTTTCAAACGGTCTCTGTGCGCTTTGCTTTCAGTGAGCTCACGCTGAGGTCTCACCTGTGACTGTGAGTTAGCCCTTCAGCCTCCGTTGCCTCCGGTAAAAAGGAGGGACCGATGGAAGGGTGCTTCACTGCTAGAAGTGAACCAACCACACTGGTGTCAAGCCGGACCTTGTAAGAAAAGCAGGATCACAGGCCCCAGACAAGACTTGCTGAATCAGACCTGACATTTTATCACAATCCTCCAATTATTCTTCTGCACATTGAACTTTGAAAAGTATTGAAAGGATGAAATTAAATGACAATGATGATGCAGATGATGCTTGAACAACAGAGGTTTGAAATGTATGGGTCCTAAATGCAGTATTTTTTTTTCAATAAATATCCAGTCAGCCTTCATATCCCCAGGTTTCTCATACATAGTTCCAACCAACCACAGATTGAAAACAGACTGCATTTTTTTATACTCACCCAATGATATGTTTATTAATGTTTAGAGAGGAAAGGGGAGAGAGAAACACCAATGTAAGAAAGAAATATCAACTGATTGCAACTAACTGAACCACCTGGCCAGAGCTGTATGCATTGTTCTATGCCATTTTACATAAGAGACTTGACCATCGACAGATTGTGGTATCCACAGAGGTCTCGGAAGCAATCTCCCATGGATAACAAGAGAGGGACTGCAGAGTCCAAAGTTACATGTTACTTCTGACTATGCAGGGGTTGGTGCCAAGGGTCAACTATAGTTTGTAAACTGTAAAGCTCTATAAAGTGTGACACTTTATAGAGTCACATTATTCTCATGAACAAAAATCTTTTTACTAGATTATAGCACTTAATACACATTTATTTAATGAAAAACAAAAGTGAGTTGAGAATATAGAGCACTTGTTCTAAATGTAATATTAATAATACTTGATCAGAATAATTTTCTTTAGTTACCAAGGAGTCAAATCATTCATTTTTATTTCTCAATGTCATACTGCCCACATGGGCCAGTGATGACAGGGAAGAAGGAAAGTAGACTTTAAACTGTAATTAATATGGCTACCGCGTTTTGTATAAGACACAGAGGGAAATATTCACGGAGTTGCATGCACAAAACCTGAAAATCATCTTTAATAATTCCAATAAATCACTTTCTATATATCTTGGAATAAGTGTTTCCAAATAAAACTAAAATCTGACCTCATAGATTTTGCCTTACAGGAAAAAAAAAAAAGTAAGTGTGAGTCCATACTGCTGGAATTTCCCAGAAGGACCTTGAGAAACATCTCATGAAAACTCATGTCTGAATACCTCACAATCTGGCAACTGCCTCCACATTCTGCTCCATGTAGAAAAGCCCCAACAATTCCATGGGAGGGGGGAGGGGAGATGCACACAAGTCTGTCAGATTTTTCCTCTTGTCATTCTCTTGTTCAGTATAACGAAAAGCCTCGAATCTCAGGTTAGATATGTCTAAACTTCAGTAGGTAGGTGGATCTTTTGGTTAGTCTTCCAGCAATCAGCAGTACACGGTTAGATTTTCCTGTAAGATTTACACATTTAGGTCATACCTCAGGGGGATTTTTCACTTGTAAAAATTATATCCACACCAACTATTAGCTTGAAAACCTCAGGCCAAAGTTGTCCTTACCTTTCCATAACACTGTCACTGATCACTGTCATGTTTTATGTAGTTCTGCTCTTCTCCAATGCACCAGTTTCTCTTCTTAAGGAATTTTTAGGAATTTTGCATCTCTTGGGCTTAGTTTCATGTTTCAGTTACCAGTAGCTTTGTTATTCACAGTTATCATCCCAGGATGTTATCTCTTTTGCAAGAGCTCTAACCCACCTTTGTTGTAGCTTTTATGATTAACAACAACAACAAAATTAAGCAGTTAACTGTGGTATGCATTATGGAAAAACATTAAAACATTAAAATACACATTCAGAGAGACCTGAGTATAAATCAGAGTGATAGTTACCAAAGATGTGAATTTGAATGAAATTCCTTAACTTCTCTGAGCCTTAGTGAAATGTCTCCATATTAATTATTTTTTAAAAAGGCCAGCAAGAAGATGGCTGTGAAAATTAAATGAGGAAATATATGCAAGGCACATGGTATATAGCAAATGTAGACATATAATTTCATACCAGGGTTGGTTATGATGATGATGATGGTTTTAATGATGACACGCATGTGTTGATTATGCTGAATTAGAGCTTCTATCACTTTTCTGTTTGAGTCAGAAAGGAGGGCTTTGGCACAAGTACTTTATGTAATTATATACACTTAGTGGCCAGATTATTATAACCTTTGAACACATAATAATATGGCCACTCAGTGTATATCCTATATAATAAAAGACTAATATGTAAATTGTGTCCTCGACCAGCAGGCAGGCCAGCCAACTGCCAAAGTCCTCTCCCCCTGGTCAGGCTGGCTGGACCCCACCCATGCGTAAATTCATGCACTGGGCCTCTATTATATATATAAAACACACACACACACTCTGAGTGAGATTGTGGCCAGATTATTATGCATTCAAAGATCATAATAATCTGGTCACTCAGTGTATATATGCTGTATGTTTGTATGTTAATATACATACATACACATACACATACATACACACACATGCACACACACAGAGGGAGGGAGTAAAGGAAGGAGAGAGAGAGAGAGAGAGAGAGAGAGAGAGAGAGAGAATCTACAAGAACCCCTACAAATAACAGCATCATTGTAAAACCAATTAAAAAATAAGGCACAAATGATAAGAAATTATTATACAGTTACTCCACAGGAACTAATAGATATCCTCAATTACTACAAAAAATTCTCTCAGATCATCAACAGGCATAAAGTTTAATGCAATATGCTAGAACATACTGTAAGGATTCAGAAGCCCTAAATTTCACCAAGAATCTCGAGTAAGTCACCTGAGCTCTAATTGTCAGTGTTCTCAATGTTCATAGAAGGAGTTGGACTGTAGGAGCCAGTGTTTTCCCCACTGGTCTTCATAGCAGTTGACTCATCCTTTTCAATCACAGTTTTTACAGAGTTTTAATATGTTCAATCTGCTCTGCTGCAATGAAGATGAGAGAAGATGGTGCCAGACCCTTACCTGTTGAATGTAGCTGTTCTACAAATATCCAAAACATTGTTTCAAATCAAGTATCTCCACTTCTTAAAATTATTAATCCCAAATCTACAAATTTCCATTTTTCAACACAGAAATGAATGAAATAGTATTCATTGTTTTCACACACAGTAGAACCATACAGCATATAAGTACTCAATACATGATTATTATCTTGAGTGCCTGTAATTGCTATTCAACCTACGTACTGTTTTACTTCTTACAAAGCACTTTCACATAGTATCTCATTATCTCACTTTTTTCATCACTAATAAAATAGACAAACAAGTGAATGAAAGAAGAGAGAGCTCTTTTTCACTGTATTAGGCCTTCTCTTAAAAAATAAATCTTAATAGGAAAAGACAAACCCATCATACTGATCCCTTAAAAAATGGTTCTATTTTTGTATCACCTCACATCACACATGCTCCAGATTCATATCATCTTTCAAAAAATGCCTTTTGTTCAGGGATTCTCATTCTTGCCTTTACTGACACATAGGGTTGGATAGTTCTTGGTTGTGGAATGATACCCCGTGAATTATAGGAGATTAACAGCATACCTGGACTTTATCTTGCACATTCATTTTACTCTTCCCCAGTTGTGCTGATCAAAAATGTCTCAAAAATATCCCTTGAAGGGAAAAATTGAAAACCATTTGATAGACAAATATTGAAGCCTATAAGAGCTATGAATTTAACTCTATGTGAATCACATCTTAATAAAACAAAATCCAAAATCCACATGTAATAATGAATACCCCTATTGAGCTTTTGAGCCTTGCTTTAGCAACTATAAAATCAAAACATACAAAACACAATTATAGTTTTAAGTAACAAAGTATGTTAATATTCACATCAATATAAAGAACCAGATAATGTTGTTATGCTGAACTAAATTAGTATTTGCTATGTGAAAACTGAACTGCCCACCCCATGATAGGGTCTTTTGAATTCAGTATGCGTATGTGCTGACTACTGAACGAGTTCTATTTTTCTCTATTCAAACTATGGAATCTTCAATTGTACAAAATCCATGACATTAGCATTTGGTTTGTAGTTCACATGCATCCTTTCTACCTTAAGTCTCCATGCTCCTTTGTTAAAGGCTACAAAATTAAAGCAGCACTACAATGTGCAAATACAGGCATCAAATCTGGTAGGCTGATATAACGGCCAAGCATGGATCCAGAATATACTTAGAGTAATTTTCTGGAAGGTATCATTGAATTAGAAACACAGAATTTTAATATTAAGGAATGCCCACAAAATATGAAAAGAGGGGTACTCTTTGGGCTTCAGTTTGAGAAGCAAGGCTACAGACTTCCCATTTCCACTAGCAATGTGCGTTTCTTGAGAGAGCAGGGAAGAAAGTAGTTGAACGTGCTCCCTCCTCTTCCCTGTTCTTAATGCAGCTTTGGCTCCCATTATTCTCTTCTTCCTAGTTTCTGGGTCCCTTTATATCAAGTCCCTAGAGTCAAGTTCACTGTCTTTTCTCCATCTGTTAAGGTAACTGAACTACTTCAGCATGTTTCTTAGGCCTGAATAGCTTAGTCAGTTTCTACTTTCTCTATGAGGTATTTCTGAAACTTACTTTTCGTTCCGGTAGTTCAGTACTTGGTTTGAGAATATTTTACTGAGTACTAAGAACATTAAATTAACTTTTACTTTTTAATTTCTCATAGAAAGTATTATTAACTTATTCAAGACCTTGTATTTTTAATATAAACAATTTTCATGAATAATAAATGTAAAAGAAGAATGAATATTAGGTGCCAAAATAGTCAAGAAAATTGGAAATTTTCTCAAACATGTTCTTTGCAAATTGGAATAAAATACCCTAAGGAAATTATTTGAAAAGTACTCTCTGGATAAACTTACATGAAGTGAAACAGAAAATTGATCATTAAGTGATAAATTGTGAAGCTATATTCAGCCAATCTAAGTAGTTTAAACATATACATGTTTGTACAAAATATATATGGTTGAGTTATCAGAGGGATCACTTCATACATTACATACATGTCTAAACAATATGCTGAACACCTGAAACTAATATAAAACAGTAATGAATGCCCACTGTAATTGGAAAATTTTAAAAATGGAAAACAAAAATAAAAACAGGAACTGCAGTCAAGAATAATTTTATGTAGATAGGAAGGATGAATAGCTGTCAAATGCTCAGTCAAGTAGCCCCAATGAGATCCTTCATTTTATCTCTTCCCTGTAAATGCTTTACCAGCAGTAATAAACTTCTTTCTATATATCTACAGTATATATATATACATATAGACCCTTGGTCCCCGCTAGCTAAATAGCTAAGACCATTTACATATCGCTAGTTTACCGTATAGTATTCACAGGATGTTAAGTGCTATAGAGAGCTACTACCATCATTGGAATCTGTTTGATTGACATAAAAATGAAAATTTTATGTATCTAGTGTACATACTGGTCAAGTTTACACCTTTTTATTATGACTCAAACATAAGTATACTCTACATATTCAAGAAGGTGTGAATATGAATACATAGAACCCAAATCAAATGGAGACCGAACACCAGGAAAAGAGAGCTCTTACCCTGTTTCCTTGAAAGTAAGACATCCCCCGAAAACAAGACCTACTTCCAGTTTTGCCTCTTGCTGTAATTTAAGGCATCCCCCACCCCCGAAAATAAGACCTCCCTGGAATATAAGGCTCCCAATGCTACCATAAGGCGTCTGACTCCTGATTTAAAGAGACCTTGCACTTTCTGAACAGCTCCGGCTGCGCTGCGGCTGATCAGAGAGCTGGTTTGTGATGACAACTACTACCTTACCGTAGACAGGTAATTAATTTCCTTTTTTGTTGTTGTTGTTCAACAATAAATGTGTACCGTATTCTTCTTCATGGAAAAATAAGACATTCCCTGAAAATAAGACCTAGCACATCTTTGGGAGCAAAAATTAATATAAGACACTGTCTTATTTTCGGGGAAACAGGGTAGCAACATGTTACTCCCTGTAGCTTGCATACCACACCAGGAGGAAATTCCTTCCGACCCAGCAACAACAAGCTGCAGCCAATAGAAACCTGCGGCAGCCCTCCCCAACTGCCTCCGATCCCTCCTGAAAGCTGACTTTCCCCTGTCCCTTGGCATTTGCCTAGGATTGGCCACAGTTTGCTTGTCCCAGTGGGCAATTTTCCTCTGCTATTCCTAAATAAACTAATTTCAAAGGCCTTATTATTTCATTTTTAAGGTGAACAAGAGCTTTGTGTGGCTTTTGCTTTTTTGATTTTGGTGTCCGGTGTTTTGTTTTTGTGTGTGTGTGTTGTTTTTTATTGTTTGTTTTTGGCATCTCGCTGTTTCTACCTTATCACTTCAACTACACTGTATTCCCAAATACAAGATTCTGCAGAACACCAAACACTAGGGAGAATACACAATATGTATTACATACATTAAAGCTAAGATACAGATTATCTAGATGAGAGACAAGATAATTTTTTTTAGCAATTCTGAATCACAAATTTAAGTTTTAAACTATGTATTCAAAAGGCTTAACATTGGGAGCCAGAGGGCAGTCAATAAGAGAAATAGAAAAAGTATTTTTAAAAATTGAGATGTTTGCCACAACCAGTTTGGCTCAGTGGATAGAGTGTCGGCCTGGGGACTGAAAGGTCTCAGGTTCAATTCCGATCAAGGGCATGTACCTTGGTTTCGAGCACATCCCCAGTAGGGGGCGTGCAGGAGGCAGCTGATGGATGTTTCTCTCTCATTGATGTTTCTAATGTTTCTAATTCTCTATCCCTCTCCTTTCCTCTCTGTAAAAAAAATCAATAAAATTTATAAAAATTGAGATGTTTGCATCCTAATAGAGTAGATGTCAATCTAGTTGAGTTCAGTGGCTATGTTTTGCTATTAACATGAAACTTACTAAAGGAAAGGTATAAAAATGATAGATCTGTATTTGAGTAGCTGAATAGACTCAGATCTCAAAAGAACCAACGAACAGAAACATCTGCAATGGAGTCACTAATATTAAGGGACTCCTAACTGGAGCCTGCAGGCCCCTGGGGAAGTTGGTCTTACGCTCATCCACACTGGATGGAACATGAACTTTTAGATAGTGCCTATCCTATTGCAGTTCTAGGAACGAGGCATATTTTGCTGAACTCCAACCTAGCAACTGATATAATAATCTATCCTAAATAGACTAAGTTGAATTATTCTTACCTACAGCAATTATAATTTTTTCAAAGCAATTTATCTAAGCCTCTGCTTCATACACTTTCTCCTCCCCACCACTTGGAGGACATTTCAGTTTCCTCCTGAAATGCACCGCCACGATTTGAATTCCTAAGATCCCAAATAAACTCTTGGTTTGCTTTGAAGCCTCAGTCCTTTTCTGTTTGACCGACCCACTTGAGAATTCTACAGTAGTTTTCAAATGACTATTACATATTTACGTAAATCATAGGCTTGGTTTTGTCAAAATGACTTCAGGAATACAAAATCATTCTGCCCAAGGTCTTAGATGATTCCTGTAACCAGAGACTCTGGTTCTAATCCCAAAGGTATTTATTGAAAAGAAGTTTCAGCAACCAAAAGAGCCGGCATAGTTTGTACCCTACATCCATACATAGTTATTTTAAATTCTAACTCCAATATCTCCTTAATGGTGCAAATACAAGTGACAAATTCAACCACTCACAAACTTTCTCTACATCTGAAATCTAGACACTGATTTACCAGTTTCCTTCTGATAGCTTGTGAATCACCCAGGAGAACTGCAACACATGATTGGACTAATTAATGAATGAGTGGCCAGCAGCCACTTTTGGTGACAGACCTCAAATTCCAAAGAACAAAAGTGACTCCAACCAAAATATAGACAGATATAAGGATCTCTCCCATCTCTTGGCTGCATGAAAGAAACTAGATATTGCAACACATATGACTGTGTAGCAGAGGCACAAAGGGAAACTTGTAATGCTCCAAATCACCACAAACCTGGGCTCTTTTATAGAACTGGTTCTCTCTTCCTAACAAAATACACACCCTTTTACTTAAAAACAGCAGACCACTTGATGTTTCGTAAAAGGGATAAGGTTTATAACTTTGGTTTTATAAGCCCATGAACACAAAAAGCAAAGTCCATATTTGGAAGGAAAGAACAAAATTACTAAAACTTGGACTGAAGAGCTCATGAGCTCGGCAGAGAATGGAAAAATAAGACTAAGTGTACCAAATTTCTCAGAAGGGTTCCTCAGATTTAGGTTCTCCAGATACAATATCTTGGATGATACTCTGGCCCACTACATTGAATACCTTTATGTCATGGTTTCAGATATAAAATAGAGGCTGCTATTCAGATGCTGTGAATATGAATATTATTCTAACCCCTCTTAAAATTGTCATGTAACTAGTAGAAATGAGCAATCGTTCACATTATATCAACGCTTTAATCAGATCTTATTAAACACTAGTGGCCCAGTGCATGAAATGTGTACATAGGGAGTGGGGCTGGGGGGTTTGTCCTTCAGCCCAGCCTGCTCCCTCTCCAATCTGGGAACCCTTGAGAGATATCCAACTGCCCATTTAGGCCCGATCCAGGTAGAATCGGGCCTAAACAGGCAGTAGGAAATCCTCTCACAATTCAGGACTGCTGGCTCACCTGCCTGCCTTCCTGATTGCCCCTAACCACTTCTGCCTGCCAGCCTGATCACCTCCTAACCACTCCCCTGCCAGCCTGTTTGCCCCTAACTGCCCTACTCTGCAGGCCTGGATCCCCCCCAACTGCCCTTCCCTGCAGGACCAGTCACCTCCAACTGCCCTTTCCTGCAGGACCAGTCACCCACAACTTCCTTCCTCTGCAGGCCTGGTCCCTCCCAACTGCCTTCCCCTGCTGGCCTGATGGCCCACAACTACCCTCCCTTGAGACCTGGTCCCTGCCTACTGCCCTCTCCTGCTGGCCATCTTGTGGCCATCTTGTGTCTACATGGGAACAGGATCTTTTGACCACATGGGGACAGTCATCTTGTATGGTGGAGTGATGATCAATCTGCATATTATTCCTTTATTAGAGAGAAATCATTGATCAACTGCTTCCTGCATGTTCCACAATGGGGATCGAACCAGCAGTCTAGGCATGTGCTCTGACCAGGAATCAAACCGTGACCTCTGGGTTCACAGGTCAATGCTCAATCACTGAGCCATGATGGCGGGGCCTCTGTGCTTCTGTGGGGACCAGATAACATGGAGCCCCAGGAGTGAGGCAGGAGTGGGCGTCTAAGGTCAGGAAGAAAGTTTCTCAGAAAGTCACTTAGGTAAATGCAATGGTGGAAATGGGAACTTTGTCAAGTCTTTTACTTATTAATTTTTGTTATACATATTGTGTTTTTGTTCATTTCTACTGCTGAGAACTCAAAAGTCACAATCTTTTAGGTCCTAATAGGTGTTCCACAGGGCATCTGTACTTTTCTTATTTTTCTTTTTAGTTTTTTTTTTTTTTTAATTTCAATTCTTTTAATTTCGGTTTACATTCAATGTGATTTTGAATTAGTTTCAGGTATATAGAAGAGTAGTTAGACAATACTATGCATTACAAAGTGACATTTCTAGTACCCACCAGGCACCATCCATAGTTATTAAATGTCATTGACCATGTTTCTTATGCTGTACTTGACATCCCCATAGCTATTTTGTAACTAATAATCTGTCCTTTTCAATCCCTTCACCTCTGTCACCCAGTCCCCCAAAGCTGCCCACCATCAGTCTGCTCCTATGAGTTTGTTTCTGTTTAGGACATTGTCAAGTCTTATTTTAAAATTTAATTTATTGGGGAAACATTGTTTAATAAAGTTATTTAGGTTTCAGGTGTACAGTTGAATAATATGTCATATGTATATTGTATTTTCAGATATAAGTTCTTTTTAAATTAGTTTTAAATATAACTTAATAGTAAATGTATAAACCAGAATCATGTTAATGATAAGGCAGGCAATCCCATGTTTCTCCTAGCACCATTAAAGAAATAATTAGATCAATACTTTTATACAAAAAAAAAAAAATCCCATTATTCTCCCTAAAAGGCATAATCTTGGCCTTTAACTTGAAATAAGTTGGCAAGTTTCCTTCATGATAAATAATGTAATATTAAAATCACAGTTGGAGTACTGTTCTCCAAATACACACAGCAGGTTATAGGAATTATAGCCCAATTTTACTTGGAAATAAACTATTCCTTCTTAATGAGTATGTCTAGCTTCAAATAACATAGAAGGGCAGAGTTAAGAACATAATTAAAATAATTACACTGCATAAAAAAGAGCACATGAGTTTGCATGGTAAAGACTGGATCAGCTGTGAAAATCACCAAAGAAAATGACACAGTTAATTGGGCTAAACATTAGATAAGTAAAGCCATAATTCAAAACCCTATTTTTCTACTTTCCATTTCTTAGCCCAGTTTTAAATAACTATAACAATGCAGAAGGCACATGTAACAGGAATCTGAAAGTCAGACTCTACAAAATATAGGTATAAATGAACTTTAGCTTCAATCAGAGTGGAAAATGAATGCAAAGTGGCCAGAATCACAAAGATAAAGGCAAACTACCCGTGTGTGTCTATCTTCAAAGCTTCTATTCTTATCATCAATGGTATTCATTCTAATAATGAATATCTGAGTCTCTTAACTGAAGCTGATTATGGTCCTTATCTTAACTCCTTATCAAAATTACTTATACGAAAAGGTATATCTATTGCTTTAGAGGGCAAGTGGTGTTTACTCGGGGTTTTTTACATCATTAAATTCTAGACACAAAATTCTAGGGATTGTGACCCCTCTCATTCTTGTTGCTCGGTCATTTATGATGACATTGAAGAACTAAGTCATGTTTCAAAAAAAAAGAAAGAAAGAAAGAAAGAAACGTGACCTTTCCGCTGTGTTCACCCTCTTTGGCAGCTTTGCAGAATTTATGGTATTGATTCCTTCTCCCCACAGAAACTCTCTTCTATCTGTTGGCAAAGTCCTCCTCTTCTACCCTTGAGCCTCCTTTTTTTCTGACTTTTTCTTTCTTTCTTATATTCTCTTTAGATGCATTGTCAGTTCTAGAAACTGCACATTGATATTTCCGAGTGAGACTATAAAAAAAAATTATTCTAAAGTCACTGTTATTAGCATTAGCATCATCATTGTCATCCTCCTCCTCATCATCATCACCATCAGCAGCAGCATTCAGCAACAGTTCTACCATTCGTGTTCAAATTTTTTAGTTTTACACTTCAATCATCCCGGGACAAACATTTTTGAGATGAAGTTAAGAACACATGTGATTTTTGGGAATGATATCTGTGACAGATAAAAAGAGAAGAAGAAAGACTGAGTAAGGAATGCCTTCAGATTGGGATACAGATCTGAAAAATGTTTTAAAGAAATGAGTTTCAACTATTAGTCTGTTCTCTGAATCTATAAGTCTGTTTTTATTTTGTTAGTTTATTTTGTTCATTAGATTCCAAGTGAAATCAAGGGAGGAGGTTAGTGAGTGGATGAAAGAGGTGAAGGGATTAAGAAAGAGGTGAAGGGTTTAAAGAAATGAGTCTCAACTATTAGTCTGTTCTCTGAATCTACAAGTCTGTTTTTATTTTGTTAGTTTATTTTGTTCATTAGATATAAGTGAAATCAAGGGAGGAGGTTAGTGAGTGGATGAAAGAGGTGAAGGGATTAAGAAAAAAAACCCACACCAAAGAACAACTAACTCATAGGCAACAGTATGGTGATTAGCAGAGAAGTAGGGAGATAGGGGGAGGTAGAAGAGAGTAAAGGAGGAATAAATAGTGATGGAAGGAGATTTGGTCTGGGGCGGTGAACACAAAATACAATAAATAATGGTGTATTATAGAATTGTACACCTGCAACCTATATAATTTTCTTAACCAATGTCACCCCAATAAATTCAGTAAATAAATAAATACAGAATGAATGAATGAATGAATGAATGAATCCTATATAATAAAAGCCTAATATGCAAATCAACCAAACATTGGAATGACTGGTCAGTGGAGGGCTGGGCCAGCAAGTGGGCAGATGTAGGACAGTGACTGGCGGTGGTGGAGGGGCAATTGGGGGGTGGGACTGGCCACCTGCAGAGGGAGGCCACCAGTAGCAGCAGGGAAATGTGGGGCAGGGCCAGCCGCTTGCTGGCTGATACCATCTCTCCTCCCTTACACGCCCCCCGGCCCCCCAATCAGCCTGACAGTCGTCTCCCACAGAGGAAGGCCAGACTCCAGCTTAGGCCCCCTCTCTGCAGGAACATCTCCCAAGGGCTCCCAGACTACAAAAGGGCACAGGCCTGGCTGAGGGACCCCCATGCACTTCCTGCCCCCCCATCACTGAGTCCATGAATTTTCATGCACCAGGTCTCTAGTAAGTAAATAAATAAGAAAAGGAGTTGTGGGAAGAAGAGAAGCTGGTTTCGGCAGGCAGATCTGACAGTCTTGGCTAACTCAGTGAGGAACTAAGGAACAAGCAGCTCCTATTATTTTTTTTTTAAATACATTTTATTGATTTTTTACAGAGTTGAAGGGAGAGCGATAGAAAGTCAGAAACATCGATGAGAGAGAGACATCGATCAGCTGCCTCCTGCATGCCCCACAGTGGAGATGTGCCTGCAAGCAAGGTACATGCCCCCAGCCGGAAACGAACCCGGGACCCTTCAGTCCGCAAGCCGGCGCTCTATCCACTGAGCCAAACCGGTCTCGGCAGCAGCTCCTATTATTGGGCAGAAATGTTCAGGCACTAAAACCCCTGATATGCTCAGTTATTGTTAAAGAACCACCCAGAAAAAAGCATGGCTCTGAATCAAAAGCCATTGTGGATCCTGAAAGCAGGAATCAGTCCACTAACTTTACAAATTCCACTGAAAATCAAGTTCTTCCTGGAAGGGAAAGCCGGGTGGCTCCTCTATGGCTGCCATCCTCTTCATGCCTTCTCCGGGCATGGCTACATTTGACTTATGTTTGCAGTGTTCTGTCCTGACTTCTCCATAACAAACAGTTCTAGACTCAGCTCACCCAGTGTTCAGCAAACTCAACAGTCAACAGAGCCAAACATCAACAGGACAACAACTGAAATTTCTTTTGAGAGCCAAATTTTTTAAACTTAAACTTCTTCTAATGCCACTTCTTCAAAATAGACTGGCACAGGCCGTGGTATTTTGTGGAAGAGTCACACTCAAAGGGCCAAAGAATCACTTGTGGCTCACGAGCTATGGTTTGCCGACCATTGATCTAAGGCAGTGATTCTCAACCTTCCTAATGCTGCAACCCTTTAATACAGCTCCTCATGTGGTGGTGACCCCCAACCATAAAATTATTTCCATTGCTACTTCATAACTGTAACTTTGCTACTGTTATGAACTGTAATGTAAATATCTGATATGCCGGATGTATTTTCATTCTTACAAATTGAACATAATTAAAGCATAGTGATTAATCACAAAATCAATATGTAATTATATATTGTGAAATATTTATTTCTAATTACAAATAAAAGAAATTTTGTCTTGAATCGTGGGGTAGCATGGGTAACAGTCTTCATATGACAACAGTAAACTACATTGCTACACTTTGCTACACCGAGGAGCAGTCTGTTGGTTCCTAAGACCATGGGAAATAGGTGTTTTCCGCTGATCTTAGGGGACCCCTGTGAAAGGGTTGTTCAACCCCCAAAGGGGTCGCGACCCACAGGTTGAGAACCGCTGATCTAACGGATTAATTTTCCAAAGCACAATTCTGATTGTACCAATGCCTATTCAAAAGGCTGTTGATAATTATTTAATATTATTATTTATTATGGACAGTTGACCATTGAACAAGGTGGGAGTTAGGGCCACCTGTGCCCACACAGTCAAAAATCTGCATATAACTTTTGTTACCCCTCTGCATCTGCAACTTGAAAATACTGTTTCTGATCACAGTTGGTCAAATCTGCAGATGTGAAGCCCTGGGCTGTGAAGGACCAATTGTATGTTTGCATTAGCTGTGTGTAAGTGAATTTGTGTAGTTTAAACCATACAGATCAAGTATTACATGTATTTATTATTTAGTAATAAAATTAAAAGTCTTTAAGCATCCGATACCCACCAAAATCTGGGCCAAATCATTCTTTCTGAATTTATCTAAAACAGTAAACTGCAGGAAAAAACGAATTTCAGAGCAAGGAAAGATAAGCTTTGAAATGCTTAATTTATCTACCACTTACTAGGTATATAAATTTTTCAGCTAGATTTCTTCATTAATAAAGTAAGAACACTTGACATGGATTGTGCAAAAAATTATTGAGATAATTTTAGGACCAAAAAGCTCTTAATACACATTAATTCCCTTTCATAGTTCTTTCTCCTCTGCATGCATCCAATCAGAGCATTGGTCGAGCCTTGAAAGTGTCTCCTACTTTCCTGCCTGTTTTACCTCTGATCCTTTCTGAACATCTTTTTCAGCACCATACCATTTTCCCAATCCTATCTAATAAAAGAGTAATATGCAAATTGACCATACCTCCACTACACCCACAAGTCATGCCCACCAGCCATGCCCACCAGCTAATCAGAGCAAGTATGCAAATTAACCCAACCAAGATGGCTACGGCCACAGAGAGAGCAGAAGGGAGGCTTGGGTTGCCCCTGGCAATGGAGGAAGCCAAGCTTTCTACAAACCCTGGCCAACCCAGCTCTTTGCTTAAGGCAACAAAATTTCAAGGGCTATGTGAGCAGGCTCCAGGCTACATAGTTTCAATTGTAGAAGATAAGTAAATCCCAGATACCAGGGCCTCCACTTGGGTCGCTGGGAGGCATTGGCAGCCTGCAAACCACCACAGGCCTCTTGCCTAGGCCACCCCACACCGCAAGGGAACACCTACCCTGATCCAGGACACCCTCAGGGCAAACGAGCTGCTCCCCACCTGTACATCAGGTCTCTCCTATCTAGTAAAAGAGGAATCTGCAGATTGACCATCACTCCAGCACACAAGATGACTGCCCCCATGTGGCCAAAGATGGCCCACATGGGGAACACAAGATGGTCACCACAAGATGACCAGTAGGGGAGGGCAGTTGGGAGGAACCAGGCCTGCAAGGGAGGGCAGTTGGGGGTGATCAAGCCTGTAGTGGAGGGCAATTAGGGGTGGCCAGGCCCACAGGGGAGAGTAGTGAGGGGCAAACAGGCTGGCAGGGGAGCAGTTAGGCATCAATCAGGCTGGCAGGGGAATGTTTAGGTTGGCAGGCAGAAGCAGTTAGGGGCAATCAGGAAGGCAGGCAGGTGAGCAGTTGGGAGCCAGAAGTCCTGGATTATGAGTGGAATTTCTAGCTGCCTGTTTAGGTCCGATCCTACTCGGGCTTAAAGAGGCAGTTGGACATCCCTCAAGGGGTCCCAGATTGGAGAGGGAGCAGGATGGGCTGAAGGACACCCCCCCACCCTCCGTGCACAAATTTCGTGCACTGCGCCTCTAGTATTTAATAAAAGCTTAACCATCTTCTGAAGTTTTACAGTCCAAAGCTTGTAATTATTCCAGGAAGATGTTAATCCATCATTTAGACTAAAACAGAAACAAAACAATACAAACCATTTGGGGGGGACTATTCATGGGCTGCCATGTGTTTTGTTTGTTTGTTTGTTTGTGCACCCGTTTGTTTTCATTTACTCCTAGAATAAGTAGATCATGAGGTCCAATTCAGTGTATGTATTTACATCTAAACATAAATACTGGAGCTTCTAGCATTTACAATAGGAGATCCTGAATAAATATTCCCACATAACATCATCTGGTGATATACAAACTAACAACTTTATGAAATTATGTAGTAATGTTAGGATATCTATTTATGTATGATTGCTCCACAAAAGATACAGTATGGTGAAATGAATAAAAAACCGTCAGTGTTTGGAAAACAATTGACAGCCACAGTCTATGAAATGCCACCAATGTAAAATGGCATTACAATGAATCAGAAAAACTAAACCATACTTTCCATCATTTATTTAACAAATATTTATTTTTGGCCCTAATTCAGCCAAAATCCTTGAAAGAATACCTACTCTCCAGCTATCCACTGCAATCAGATTTCTATCCCCATTACTTGACTATGGCCATATTACATTTGCCAATGAACTCTATGTTGGCTTCCTGGAACACTGACATTGTAAATTCTGACTCACTGCATATCTCAATTTCATTCAGAACTTTCTCCGAATATAGATCCTCTGCTTCCCTGATCCCCAATCTAAAGTAGAATTTCCCCCATTTACTCTATTCTTTTACTGAGCCATGTTTTCACATACTGATAATTATCTGGCATACTTTACATATCAATTCTTTAATTTTTCCGCAAGAATGGAATTTTTAATAAGGAAATAGACTTGATCTTACTATTTTATCCTTAACACTTGGAGCAGCTCCTGGCTGTCAGTAAGTAACTGTGGCATGTAGGAATAAATGAAGTGCTGAGAATAACATTATGGGTAAGATGATCTCATATTTTCAGCACAAAACTGAAATTAGATCAATTTTATTGTTATGAAAAGAGGATTTTTGTACATTGAAAGTATCCAAACAGATCCATTTAGTCAGTATTAAAATCAAGTTAAGGGAGGGTCGGGGGTCAGGGGAAAGATCAACCAAAGGACTTGTATGCCTGCATATAAGCCTAACCAATGAACACAGACACCAAGGGGGTGAGGGTATGAGTGGAGTGTGGGGGGAGTAATGAGGGGAAAAGGGACACATATGTAATACCTTAATCAATACAGAAAAAATAAAATTAAAATAAAAACATAATTAACTTTAAATAAATAAATCCAAGTTAGATTTCCATATTGTTTCTGCTACATTTCTTCCGAAGGAAAAAAACAACACATAATGTAGTTTGGTGCAAAGTCAATCTGTGTCATTGGTTTTCAACTTGTGTGTTCATAGACCAGAAGTTCAAGGAGGTCTAGAGATCTCAACTCAGAGAAACTACTGGACTCTGTCTTGGCTTGTCCTCTTTACATCAAGGTTAGAAAAATGTTTTCAAGAAAAAAAGTCAAGGTGATCACAGAGCTATTCTCATATTCTTCTCTTCACTCGGTAGTCATAGTCCTGAATTTCCCATTGCTTAACATTTAAAAGCAGTTATTTAACCTATTGTATCCAATGTCCTAGTTTTGCACTAAAAACGCTACTCCAAATCCAGTTACACTACCATGATTGGAAAACTTGCTTTATTCCAAGTATGCTTATTAGTTACTCGATAACCAATATAAGAAAAATCTAGTAGAAACTCAATGGAAGCAAATGTTAATTTTGTAACATCCATCTTTAACTCCCTATTTCTGAGTCTTATTACCACTAACCTATTTCTTTCTTTATTTTTTGCAATAACATACAACAGGTCTCTCTTCCTCTAATCTTTTTCAACAAACTAAATATATTCACTTACTAAGATAAAATTTTAATCATATCAATTTCCAGGTTTAATCACATCTGGTGTTTTTTGTGGAGGTTTTTTTTTGGGGGGGTGGGGGAGGGTAATTTCTAAATTAAGTGGAACCTTCTTAGATTGGCCTAACAGCCCTCCCACTCCCTGACCACAGTTTCCATCTAGTTTGATAGTATTCTTTCATGTTCACTGTGCATACCAATTAAATTAGATGATATTTCTTTAAATATGACACAAAATCCCATCTGCAAACCTTGGCTCTCCCACCTGAAATAGCCTCCTCATTCAGAGTCTTGCCTCTCCTCTTGTCATCTTATTTTTCTTGAAGCTTAAAGAAGATGTTAGCTCCTTCTTTTGAACCATCATAACACACCCTTCTTTTACTAACTTATTGAGCACTTAGCAGGTGCCACTTCTCTAAGGGTTCAGAGTGAATTCGTTTATTTGAGCTGTGTAAAGTCCTATTGGGTGAGTTCTGTTATTATCCCTACCTTAAAAATGGGGAAACAAAGGCACAAGGATGATAAATAAGTTGTCTAATGTTACCCTACTTGTAAGCTCTATGCTGTGTTGCTTTGTTTAGCACATCCTTACAGATACCATAGATATAAACTACATGAGGGTGGCAACATTTAGCAAAGATCTTGGATCCAGAAGGTTTAATACAGTAAGTATTTGCTCCTGCTCTGAAAGGCAGAATGAGTGAAAAATAATGGCCTTGAAATGCTATTCTTTTTTTTAATTGATGCATCTGCAGGTAAATTAATAAAAACATAAGAAATAGGAAGTAATAAGTAATAAAAGTTTTAGCTGCCTTAACACTTTATTTTATACTAGAGGCTCAGTGCACAAAATTCATCATGGGAGGGTTGGGAGGGAGCATCAGCCCAGCTGCACCCTCTCCAATCTGGGACCCTCGAGGGCAGTCAGACATCCCTCTCACAATCCAGGACTGCTGGCTCCCAACTGCTTGCCTGCCTGCCTGGCTGACTGCCTTTAACTGTTTCAGCCTGCCAGCCTGATCACTCCCTAACCATACTCCTTCCAGCTTGATTGATACCTAATTGCTCCCCTGCTGGCCCAATAACCCCTAACTTCCCTCCCCTGCTGGCCTGGTAATGCCAAACTGCCCTCCTCTGCCAGCCTGGTTGCCTCCAACTGCCCACCCCTTCAGGCCTGGTCCCACCCAACTGCCCTCCCCTGCTGGCCTGATCTCTCACAACTACCCTCCCCTGCTGGCCATCTTGTGGTGGCCATCTTTGACCACATGGGGGCAGCCATCTTGTGTGTTGGGGTGATGGTCAATTTGACTATTACTCTTTTATTAGATATGATAATTGTTTTTCTATAACTAAAAAATTGGAATAAAAACCTGAAAAATGGAGTCAGTTAAGAAAAATTCAAAAGTCGATAGTTATATTGGAAATTGTTTTCAGGTAAAGTTTATCTCCGTAGCTCAGTTGGTGAAGCGTGTCACCCCAATGCCATAGTTGTTGGTTTGATACCCAGTAAGGACACATACAAAAAGCAACCAAAGAGTGCCTGAATAAGTGGAATAACAAATTGATGTCTCTCTCTCTTCTCTCTCTTTCTCTCTTTATTTCCCTCTCTCCCTTCACCCTCCTTCCCTCCTTTTCTCTTTTCTTTCTCTCCTTTCACTCTCCCTCTTTTTCTCTTAAATCAATAAATACAAAAACTTTTTAAAAATTACTATACGCTTTTCTCTGTCTTTTAAATCAGGAATAACAAAATATAGCTTATTCTTTCTCTTGATAATGTAGCCTTTGGAAATATTGATTACTAAATTATGCAGTTATGAGATCATGCCTTCTGGAGTTAATGAGATAGATGAAGACATTTTGCTTTATTGCTAGGCATGTTGCTTCTTATGTCTATGTCCTCATTAGGAACCATGATACAGAGTTTCAACTTTCAGTAACACTAATCTATTCTGTTAATATTTTGTGATGGCAAATTTATTACCTAGGCAACACAACTGTGCAAATAATTTAAAAAATATTCTCTGCCATGATGGGTGGTTCTAATGCTGTTATAATTCTACTAGGGGCCCAGTACATGAATTTTGTGCACGGAGGGGGGCTATCTATCAGCCTGGCTTGCACCCTCTCCAATCTGGGACCCCTCAGGAGTTGTCCAACTGCCGGTTTAGGCCCTATCCCAGGGATCGGGCCTAAACCGGCAGTCGAACATCCCTCTCACAATCTGGGGCTGCTGGCTCCTAACTGCTCGCCTGCTTGCCTGCCTAATTGCCCCTAACCACTCTGCCTACCAGCCTGATTACTCCCTAACTACTCCCCTCCCAGCCTGACTGACACTGAACTACTCCCCTGCCAGCCTGATCACCTCCAACTGACCTCTCCTGCCAACGTGATCACCCACAACTGCCCTCCCCTACTGGCCTGATCACCCCCAACTGCTGTCCCCTGCTGGCCTGATCACCCCCAACTGCCCTCCCTGCCAGGACCCGCCTCTTCTACCAGGACCTACCTCCCCCACACTAGGTGGCAGTGATATCAGGACCCGCCTCCTCCGCACTGCTCAGAGCTATGGGACCCCCAGGCCTCACCACATAGAGCAGCTACCAAGCCCCACCTCCACTGTGCATGTGGCCATCTTGTGGTGGCCGTCTTGTGGCAACATCAGGGGTGATGTCACCTAAGCTTTTATTATATAGGGTATGGACTTTGCAATAGGTATCTATTGAGAAATTTTTCTCATTTATTTCTTGGTGACTGTGTTTTGTCTGACAGAATTCGCAGAATATAACTCTTACTCAAATAAGATATTTACATAACTAGAATAAATTGCCATCCAGTATCTTAGAGAAAGTTTATTTGGTCTGCATATTTAAGGCATGGAAACACAATCGAGAACTCCAGATTAGAACACTTTCCACTAGATAATATCAAGCTCCAAGAATATGATTTATCTTTGTTTTCCATATGGCACAGTACAGTTAACTTAAAATACTTAATAAATGAACGAGGCCACTGAAAGAATTAAATATAATCATTAAAGAAAATTCACAAGTGTAGAAAATAATATAATTTATAGTAAAAGTTAAAGAAACACAAAATCTGAGTATTATCATCGACAATAATTTGCAAAATGATCACTTACTCATGAACACACACATTTGGTAACCCCAAACTGCCCTCCTCTGCCAGCCTGGTTGCCTCCAAATGCCCACCCCTTAGGCCTGGTTCTACCCAACTGCCCTCCCCTGCAGGCCTGATCCCCCAAACTCCCTCCTGCAGGCTAGGTTCCCCCCAACTACCCTCCCTTGCCATCCTGGTCACCCTATTCATACAGATACACTAAAGAGAACTTCTCCATCCCATGACTGACTTTGCCTCTCATGATTCAGTTGTATATATATCCTTCCAGCTAACACTGAAGGTTTCATAAGTTTGATAATTTTTATGATAGCTTAAGGGTGTCTAACATTGCATCAAAAGTCTTTTTTATGCTCCCTTCACTGAACTTTCTTTTTTTAATTTTATTTATTTTATTGATTAAGGTATTACATATGTGTTCTTATCTCCCCATTGCCCCCCCCCCCACTGATGCCCTCACCCCCCAGTGTCTGTGTCCATTGGTTAGGCTTATATGCATGCATACAAATCCTTTGGTTGATCTCTCTCCCTTACCCCCACTCTCCCCTACCTTCCCTCTAGGTTTGACAGTCTGAAAGATGCTTCTCTTTAACCTTTTACCTACTTTAACTAAAATTTATTAAGATCCCCAAAATCCCAAGCAATTTGGTGAGAGTGAATAACAGGTGTAGTTTATCTCCTTACATTTCTTTGCATCATGAATTTTTTACTAAAAGAGAGAGAGAGATAAGGCTAAGCATTAGTTGACAATTATAAAAGAGTAGTTGCTAAGAGAGAGAGAGGAGGGAGAGAGAGGGAGAGAGAGAGAAGGCTAAGCATTATTAGTTAGCAATTATAAAAAGAGTAGTTGCTACAATTTATAGATATCTTAACATGTTCTTAAATCCCCTTTTTTTCCGCCTCCTGCCGGGTGCCTGGAACCTATGCATGATGGCATCAAATAAAAATAAAAAAAGGCAATGAACTAGAATTTGTCAGGTATATTTCATTTCTGTCTTAGCTACTTGTGGTTTGTGTAACTGTGAATGAGAGGCTTTGTCTGTATAAGGATATTAATGAGTATGATGGCTATGACATGAAATTCTCATAAAACTCAATAATGCCATGTTTAGATCAATATTTTGAACCCTCTGAAGAGTAAAAAATGCAGACAATTTTATACATGATTTAAAATTTGCATAAAGTATTACTATGGTACAAAAATATATATGATAGCCCTAGTGGATAGAGCATCGGCCTGCAGACTGAAAGGTCCCAGGTTCGATTCCGGTCAAGGACAGGTATCCTGGTTGTGGGCACATCCCCAGTAGGGGGCATGCAGGAGGCGGCTGATTGATGTCTCTCTCTCATCAATGTTTCTCCCTTCCTCTCTCTTAAAGAATCAATGAAATATATTTTTTAAAAAAAGAATATATATGACATCTTCCTTTGTAAAATATCATGTCATGTTTCACAAAACTCAAAATAAATAACTGAATGGTGTTATAAGAATATTTCAGGCTGACTAAGGGTCAGTTACCATCACTATTGAATGACAGAGGATTCCTCTCCAAAAGCAAATTCTCAACAACAGGGAACAAGAGGTGAAGTTAAAGTCCACTGAGATTCTAATCTGCTCAAAGGAATCACCAGAACTGAATAATCCTTCAGAGGAGTGAGTGGCAGCCCTGCATGTTATGTTCAACATTCTGTAACTTACCGAAAAATGAATAAGAAAAGGGCCCAAGTTTGTATATTCATGAAAGTAGGTATATTCTTTTTTCATTATACCTTACATGTGAATAAATGTAATCAAAATAAGTATCATCAAAAAATAAAATATAAAAGTTAAGGAATAAGGTTATCAGACATAAGATTCAAGATCTTGTCTAAACATTTAAATATTCTTAAATTAAATGTTCTGAATTTCACCTTTTCTGTGTTTCTTTTTTCTTGTTCACAGTATAGTAAAAATAAAAAAAATGCAGGTGAGAGAAAATAAATATTGCTGGAAATATTTTCTTGTGGTAACCTTGAATAGCTATTAAAGTATCTAAATATAGGAGATGATACTAGTTGGAAATTTCTACCAAATCCATAGAGGAAGGACTTAACAAGGTCAGGCTTTTTGCCCGTTCACTTGAAGCTGTATTTTTTTTTTTTTGTAATTTACATGAGCATAAATATGTTGCTTAAAATTTCAAGGTAGGATCACTACTTAATTAGCAGTTCAAGAATTGTTCCCATCAAGGTCATTACAATACAAACGCAATGCAGCAGAAAAACAGAAGGCAGCGGGAAGTATACTGATTTAGGAGCTATGAAACTCCTTGTTCTTGTCCCAGTACTGCTACCAAGTGACATGCACACATCATCCTCTATCTTATTTTTTCTTCTTTGCTAAGAAAAGTGATTATTTCAACAATAAAAATATGAATAACTCGATTAAAAATGAGGATATTCTCAGAAAAAATATGTATTATAATGATCCCAAATTATAATCTCTTTAACAAAAAAAAAACACACTAAAATCATAATGAAATATCATTTTAGGACTATTGATTTACCCAAAATAAAAAGATGGTGGCTATTAGATTGTGACTATTATTCACTGTTGGAGAGAATGTGAGATAACCAATGTTTTCTCATCACATGTCTGGTGTGAGTGGAAATCACAATGTCATTAGAGAGCAATTTGATATTTTATGTCACCCAAAGCAATCAATAGATTCAATGCATTCCCCAGTAAAATACCAATGGCATATTTCATAAACCTAAAACAAACTCCCCAAAAATCCATCTGGAATAAAAAAAAAAAAGACCCCAAATAGCCACAGCAATCCTGAGAGAGAAGAACAAAGTAGGAGGGATCTCGATACCAGATATTAAGCCATATTACAAAGCCCCTGTTCTCAAAACTGCCCGATACTGGCACAGGAACAGAAATATAGATCAATGGAATAGAATAGAGAACCTAGAAATCAACCCAAATCACTATGCTCAATTAATATTTGACAAAGGAGGCAAGAGCATACAATGGAGTCAAGACAGTCTCTTCAATAAATGGTGTTGGGAAAATGGAACAGATACATGCAAAAAAAAGAAAATAGACCACCAACTTATACCATACACAAAAATTAATTCAAAATGGATATAGGACTTAAACATAAGATGGGAAACCATAAAAATACTAGAGGAAACCACAGGCAGCAGAATCTCAGACATATGCTGAAGCAACATCTTCACTGATACTGCTCCTAAGGCAATGGAAGCTAAAGAGAAAATAAACAAATGGGACTACAGAAAAATAAAAAGCTTCTGCACAGCAAAAGAAACCATCAACAAAATAACAAGAAAGCCCACTGCATGGGAGAACATATTTGCCAATGCTATCTCCAATAAGGGTTTAATTTCCAACATTTACAGGGAACTCATACAGCTTAACAAAAGGAAGATAAACAATCCAATCAAAAGATGGGAAAGGGACCTAAATAGATACTTTTTGAAAGAGGACATAAGGAAGGCCAAGAGAAATATGAAAACACTAGAGTCCCTCAGCCCAGCCTGCAACCTCTCCAATCTGGGACCCCTCTCACAATCCAGGACTGCTAGGTCCCAACTGCTTGCCTGCCTGCCTTCCTGATTGCCCCTAACTGTTTCTGCCTGCCAGCCTGTTCACCCCTTAACCACTCCCCTGCCAGCCTGATTGATGCCTAACTGCTTCCCTGCCAACCTGTTTACCCCTAATACCCTCCCCTGCAGGCCAGGTCGCTCCTAACTTCCCTCTTCTGCCAGCCTGATCACCCACAACTGCCCTCTTTTGCAGGTCTGGTCCCTCCCAAATGCTCTCCTTTGCTGCCCTGATTGCCCACAACTGCCCTCCCTTGCACACCTGGTCCTTCCCAAATTCCCTCCCCTGCTGGCCATCTTGTGGTGGCTACCTTATGTCCACATGGAGACAGTCATCTTTGACCACATGGAGGCAGCTATCTAAGTGTTGGAGTGATGGTTAATTTTCATATTATTCTTTTATTAGATAGGATTAGATAAGATAGAAGCCTGGTTCATGGGTGGGGGCCAGCTGGTTTGCCCTGAAGAGTGTCCCAGATCAGGGTGAAGATTCTCTTAGGGCATGGGACAGTCTGGGCAAGGGGCCTGTGGTGGTTTTCAGGCTGGCCATGCCCCCAGAGGCCCAAGTGGAGGCCTTAGAAGGCCCTGATATCTGGGATTTATTTATCTCCTCTAATTAAAACTTTGTAGCTATTAGCAGAGGACAAGACAGGCCAGGGCAGGCAGAAAGCTTGGCTTCCTCCTTTTCCAGGGAAACCCAAGCTTCCTGCTCGCTCCATGGCCAAAGCCATCTTGGTTGGGTTAATTTGTATACTCGCTCCTGATTGGCTGGTGGGCATGGCTTATGGGTGTAGTGGAGGTATGGTTAATTTGTATATTACTCTCTTATTAGATTAGATGCTCAAGTTACTAATCATCAGAGAGATGCAAATCAAAACAATAATGTAGTACCATCTCACTCCTGTCAGAATAGCTATCATCAACAAATCAACAAGTGACAAATGCTGGCAAGGATGTGGAGAAAAAGGAACCCTCGTGCACTGCTGGTGGGAATGCAGACTGGTGGAGAACAATATGGAGTTTCCTCAAAAAACTAAAAATGGAACTCCCATTTGACCCCATGATCCCACTTCTAGGACTAATATCCCAATAAACTAGAAATACCATTCAGAAAGGCTATATGCATCCCTATGTTCATAGCAGCACAATTTACCATAGTTAAGATTTGGAAACAGCCTTAAGTGCACATCAGCAGATGACTAGATTAAAAAAAACTGTGGTACATCTACACGATGGAATACTACGCTGCTGTAAAAAAAGAAGGAATTCTTACCTTTTGCAACAGCATGGATGAAACTGGAAAGCATTATGCTAAGCGAAATAAGCCAGTTGGAGAAAGATAAATATCATGTGATCTCACTCATTTGTGGAATATAATGAACAACATAAACTTGTGAACAAAAGCAGATCCAGAGACAGAGAAGCATCTATCAAACTGTCAAATCTCAGAGAGAAGAGAGGGAACAGTGAGGGTAAGGGGGAGAGATCAACCAAACTTGTAGGCATGAATTTATAGGCAATGGACACAGACTTGGGTGGTGAGGGCATGAGTGGGGATAGGGGACAACATAATCAATAAAAAAAAGTTAACATCAAATACTTTGAACCCCATAATTCCAGTTCAAGTAATCTATTATAGAAATATTTACAGAGAAGCTTTTGTAATATTATTTGTTATAAATAATTAAAAGACATATAAACTCATTAAAAGTTAAATGAATGAATTAGTTTTTACAATATTCAAGCTATGAAGTAACAAGCACTAATTTTTAAAGGATATATCTACCAATGCAAATATGTATTACTATTAAAAAACATTTCTGAATAGGTATATATTATAAACAGTTTCTTATAAATTATACAACTTAGGAGAACAATATTAAGAAATGTAACTCAATGACATAATCATGGGCTAAAGTTATTTTTTTTCTTTATACTATTGCTGTGCTGTCTTCTCAATAAAAACCTCTCTCTACCTTCAGAGAGCTGATAATATTTGTTATTAACTGTTTGCATGAGAACTAGATTACATGCATGTGACCTTGAATTGGCACTTCCATTCATTAAGGAGTTGATGCACCTACTAACAAAGGTACTTTAAAAATCTTTCAATGCAGTGATTTTACAAATTAAAGTAATGCTTTCTTCGGCTTTTATCAAAAGGCGAGTTATGATTATTACTTGCATTATTTAGAAAACTTTCTCTATACAGACACATAGCATTTTAATGACAAAACGATGCTCCTTTCTATCGCATCAGTGTCCTAAACAAAAATGCCTCTACTGACAGGCACTCAGACTGAGGTAAAAATTCCGTCACAGGTGAAGCATCATGCAGAATGTCAAGCCAGTCTACTCAGTTCTGTCCTGAATCTTAGCAATAAAATCTAATTCCACGAATGTCCTAATATGCTATGAGAGCATATGAAACAGTTCCATTTTCTCTTGTCATGATAGCTTGTCTATACTAAAAACATGTATTTTACAAACTAAAAATACATGACAATAAGACATGGGGGGAAGCACTTAAGGAGGCCATGACAGCTATTGTTCAACCACCTGCAGTGTTGTCATGTGAACAAAAAGTAGACACAGGTTCTCTTGCTTCAGACGGTTAAACTGAGACAAACATGTGGAACTCACAAAGAGGAAAAATTACTGTAGCACTAGGAGAAACTTCAAAGCGTTCACTTCTTGTTTTATACAATACTACCTGCAAAGAAGTGTTTTTAAATACATGTGGCATTTTTAGAATGCAAAAAAAAAAATCACTTCAGAAAAAAAAAGAGATAAGAAGTAAGTCAAGTAGTAGCATCTTTAAAATATGTATTGCCCAATAATGGAGAAGTCTGGCTCAAAGAGCACATTCTTCATCCCAGGGAGCGCTCCAATTTGTTTTGCTCTCAGGCACTCAAACCCTCTTCTTGAAAGCACCCAATTTTCTTTTGAAGAATTATATTCTGCTCTCTTTCCCATGTGCATAGCATCACCTGGAAGATAAATCTAAGGTACTGCAAAGAGCCAAGAATAGCTAAGACACTACTGAGGAACCAGGCGCAAAGACCTGCTCTGTGGTACGTCAGGAACGATTATAAAAATGCAGGTTTTAAGACAACGTGGCAGTCGCACAAGGACAGGGAAGTGAACAAATGAAACAAAATGGTGAGTGTATTACCAGACGTGTGCATAGAAGGACATTTTTTAAGCAAAGTTGGCACTTTATACAGAAGGGAAAGGACATGTTCAATAAATAATTGAATATCCACATAGGATAATATAATTTGACGTCTATGGTACAAAATACATAAAAATCAATTCCAGGTGAATTACAGAGCAAAATGTACAAGGCAAAACAATAAAGCTTCTAGAATATAATATAGAAAGTATCTTTATGATATAGCAGGGAAAGATTTCCTAAACAGGACACAATTAACATTAACCATGAAGAAAAAGATGGATGAAGTGGACCACAAAATAAAAATTAGTTATTTATATTCACAGCAGATAGCATTAAGAGAATTTAAAAAAATAAACTGCTCATAAGGAGAATATATTTACAAAAAACATAACCAGCAAAGGATTTTTATGTTCTGTGTGTGTGTATACCAATCACACAAGTTAGTAGAAAAAATAATAATCCAATAAAAATTAGGGTAAGAAATTTAAACTAATACTTCACAAATGGCCAAATAGAACTCAACCTCTTTAGTCAGATGAGCAAATTAAAAGTATGCCAAAGTACCATCTCACACCTGTCAAAATGCCTATCATCAACAAATCAACAAGTATATTAATATATACCAGTAAATATTAATATATATTAATATATACCAATCAGAGTGGCTAGGATTTAAAAACCTGACAAATACAAAAGATTCCTAAGGAGGTGAAGTAATGGGGAAACATCAAGTGGGAGATGGGAGTGCATAGCTGAGCCACTTTGGAAAACAGTTTGGCATCTTCTACTAAAGCTGAAAATACATATACCTAGCAGCGCATCCCACTCCTAAATACACACCCAAGAGATATAAAGTTAAAAACAACTCAAATGTCCATGAATGGTCTAATGAATTTAAAAATAGTGAAATAGGCGAAACCTGTTTCGCTCAGTGAATAGAGCATCAGCCTGGGGCCTGAAGGGTCCCAGGTTCAATTCCGATGAGGGACATGTACCTTGGTTGTGGGCACATCCTCAGTGGGGGCTGTGCAGGAGGCAGCTGATTGATCTTTCTCTCTCATCAATGTTTTTAATTCTCTATCCTTCTCCCTTTTTCTCTGTAAAAAATCAATAAAATATGTATATTTTTTAAATAGTGAAGTAGTTTATAGTAAATTCCATTAAAGCAAAGAAAATGAAAAAAAGTGCAGCTACATGCAACATCTTTACTAAATATCACAAACATCATGTTGGGGAAGGGTTAAGCTAGGCACATGAGGATACATATTGCATCATCCCATTTCCTTACAAAATGGTGAATTAAACATGGGTAGGGATGCACACCTAGGAGTTAAAACTATAAAGAAAATAAATAGCATTAAATAAGTACCACATTTTCCGGTGTATAAGACGACTTTTTAACCCAGGAAAATATTCTCAGAAGTCCGGGGTCATCTTATACCTTGAGTGTCATCTCATAGGGGGAGTATATTCCAAACTCTATATTTTAACTGGAAAACTTGGGGGTTGTCTTATATGCTAGAAAATACAATAACAAAGTCAGCATCAGAATTAATTTGGGAGATTTAAGCACAGATGATGATTGAGCGGGCAAAGATCTATATCCTGGAGGTAGCTGCACAGGTGCTGGTTTTGCAATAGTTAAATGAAGTATGTAATTTTGCTTTACATACTTCTCTAAATATTTGCCATAGCAATTAAAATTCAAAATAAAAAATAAATAAAATGAGAAATGTTAATCTCTAAATAAAAATATTTAAAAATATCAAAGTTCCACGTATATTAATAGAAGAGATTGTAATTTTTTACATAAATCTTTGTTTTAATTTTGTTTCCTGCCTAGATTTATATACTTAGCAAGATTTGAATGTACTTTTCCTGCCCTTAACGGGCTTTCCCTAGAATATAAATAAAATCATATGACTTCTTTATCCCATTGGTATTTTATTGAAATGAATGGCAGGATAAAGCTTTTCATAGGAATAAAATTAATTAAGTTCTGAATGCTAGTATATCATTAACAAAACCTGTTGGTCATTTAAATCACCAATTATTTATAGACTAGACAGTGATCACACCTCAGAGACTGACAAGGAAATAAAATATATAGAAAATACTACTGGAACTGTTTCTAATGTACATTCTCCTATAATGAAGTAACATAAAATTCAAAACACCCTACATAATTAACTCATTTTATCCAAATACCATAGATTTATTTACTTATTGAACTCTTATTTTGGTCTTGCTGCTTTTTTAAAAAAAACAAATCTTTACCCAAGGGTATGTTTTCATTGATTTTAGAGAGAGAAGAAGGGGTGGAGGGGGGGGGGGGAGACAGAGAGAGAGAGAGAGAGAGAGAGAGAGAATCATTGATTTGAGTGGGAAACATCAATTGGTTGCCTCCTGTACACACCCCAATTGGGGATTGAACACGCATCCTAGGTATGTGCACTTACCAGAAATTGAAACTGCAACATTTTGGTCCATAGGATGATGCTCCAATTAACTGAGCAATCCAGACAGAGCTGGTCTTGTTGCTTTGGGAACTTACTTCAAAGTTTAACCCAGGTAGAACAGTTATCTTTTCTCTAGGCTTTGACAATATTTCTAGCACCAAAGACCATTCTGAATAAATTTAATACTGATCTGAGTGAGACCAGATGAGGCAAGATTAAGACCAGATAAGTGATTTATTACCAAAAAAAATTTCATATAGTTCTCCATTAAGTATCTTTGAGACATTACCACTTATCAAAACCAGACATTTCAATTCTGCTTTTATGTGATGCCTAGTGAATAGATGTAAACAAGTGACTTTTTAAAAAATATATATGTTTTTGTAGAGGCACATGGGCATTTCTTTAAATTGGCAGCTGAACCCAAGGCTACAGGCAAAGCCATGCCCTGGGAACATGCTTTGCCAAAAAGGTAAGGGTGTTATCAGCTTGACCTTCATTTCAGCCCCAGTGTCCAGTAGTGGGTTTTGATATGTAAATCCAGTCAAGCACCAGGAATGCTTAGGCGTACTTAAGAATGCAAATAATCTCCTTTGTCTTGGCTTTTGGTGAAACTTCTGGAGTTTGGGGTGTAAAATAAACAGGCTCATGGGCTCTGGGTCACTTTCTCTCCAGCGGAAGAGGGCAGCGGTCCCACCCAGTTCCCAGTTTTTTCCTTCCATTTTGTGTCTGGTCTCTTTCTTTCTTTTATTTCTCACTCCCCAGCTCCTCTACTCAGGAACTGGACCCACTCTCTAGCCGAGCTGGATGCGGAAAAGAGAGAAATATTTTTACATCATGTTTTTATTTAAGTCAGAGAGAGGAAGGAAGAGGGAGGGAGACAGAAACATCAATGATGAGAGAGAATCATTGATTGGCTCCCTCCAGTATGCCTCCTACCAGGGATCAAGCCTGCAACCAGAACATGTGCCCTGATTCAGAATTGAATCATACCTCCTGGTTCATAGGTCGACACTCAACCACTGAGCCATACCAGCTGGGCCACAAGTGACTTTTTAAAAAAATAAGGAACAATGAATTATTGCAGCAAGGTTGAAAGGAGAGTTGATGATTAGAATGAGAATACAGACATATAGAAACATATCCACACTTCTCATGATCAAGACACAAAGGACCAGGAATGTTTCAGTATATTTTTTTCAGTAGATAGAAGTTAACAGCAACTTAACATCTACATGTTTTCTTTTATATTTTAATAAAATTTTCATTCTAAAAAGGAAATATATGCAACATATAAATTATCAATATAATATAATGAAAATGTAGATTATACCACCCAAATTCTCTAAAAAACTACAAAATTTTAATTTGGTTTATGGACAGCTGGCCTAAAAGGAAAGTTAACAGAAACTATTAAAAGCCCTCTGCTCCCTTTTATTCTCCACACACTTTTCTACCAGTGCCAGCCAAGGTCACAGAGTTATCTTTCATGGGCCATTCATACAATTCTGAAAGAAAATGTAGATGCAGTCAAATAAAAACAGAACTGAAACTGCCAGAAGGAAAACAACAACTATACTAATGGATGGTTTTAATTTTCCTTACATCTGCTGGGAGCGTGCAGAGGTAGAACAACAAACAAGTGTTTTCTTTATTAGATGAATCCAGCGTTTTGTTTTGTTTTTTAAACAGCCAGAAGCATCAAGAAAACAGAATAGAAGGAATCCTTATATTTAATTCATCTATTAAAAACTAACCAAAGTGAGGAATCCTTGGAGAAAAGCCATCATAAAAATGTAGTATTTACAGGTTTAAAATTGCATGGGGTTTTTGTTAAAGATTAAGCAGAGAATATAAATTTACAGCTCACAGTTTTTAAACTTCAGATCAACAGACATCAAATATCTCTTAAAGATGATACTTAGGAAAGCCTCTGTTGGTTCTGAGCCCCTCTGACAGGGACTAGACCTCCTTGGATGCCAGGTATCAGACAGAGAAGAAGTGAGAAGTTGTGGGTATATGAGAGTCTTTATTGTAGCCCAAGTAGCCATTACTATGACAGGAGCTATTATTAGGCGAAGCAGTTCTTCAGAGTGAAGTCTCATACAGTAGCCATATACCAGCGAGGTAACAAGACATCTTTCCTACAGAGGAGCAGTAGCCTCCAACATAGGAGCTACATAGGAGCCATCCTTAGAGATCAACCTCACTAAGCAGTGGTCTCACACTAAGCAGTCCAGCCTTACATAGCAACAGCCTCTGGCTGGTCAGTAACATCCTATCTAATAAAAGAGTACTATGCATGCATATGGGCCTAACCAATGGACACAGGGGGGAATAAGGACACATATGTAAACAATAAAGAAATTTTTAAAAAGGGAATAATATGCAAATTAGCCATCACTCCACTATACCATAAGCCATGCCCGTGAGCCAATCAGGAGTAAGTATGCAAATTAACCCCAACCAAGATGGCTGTGGTCACGGAACGAGCAGGAGGACGGCTTTGGTTTCCCCAGTGATGGAGGACGCCAAGCTTTCCACACACCCCGCTGGGCACAGACCTCCACTCAAGGCTACAAAGTTTCAATTATAAGAAGATAAATACCATGGCAGCGGCCACAGAGCTGGAGAGAGCGGGGGTCTAGGGTATCCCCCAGCAATGGAGGAAGCCAAGCTTCTGTCTGCCCTGGCCTGTCTTGGCCTCCACTAAAGGCTAAAAAGTTTCAATTAGAGCCAGAAATGGCTGCCTCCATCAAGTGAGCAGGAGGCTTGGCTCCACTACAGACTACAAAGTTTCAATTGTAGAAGATAAATAAATCCCAGATACCAGGACCTCTGCTTGGATCACCAGGGGGTGTGTCCAGCCTGCAACCTACCACAAGCCCCTTACCCAGGCCACCCCGTGCCCCAAGGGAATCCCTACTCTGGTCCAGGAGGGACAAACCAGCTGGCCCCCACTCATGTACCAGGCCACTATCCTATCTAATAAAAGAGTAATATGCAGATTGACCATAGCTCCAACATATAAGATGGCTGCCCCTATGTGATCAAAGATCCTGCCCCATGTGAACACAAGATGGCCAGCACAAGACAGCCAGCAGGGGAGGGCAGTTGGGAAGGACCAGGCCTGCAAGGGAGGGCAGTTAGGGGTGACTAGGCCCACAGGGTAGGGCAGTTAGGGGCAAACAGGCTGTCAGGGGAGCAGTTAGGCATCAACCAGGCTGCTAGAGCAGTGGTTAGGGGTCATCAGGCAGGCAGGCGAGCAGTTGGGAGCCAGCAGTCCTGGATTGTGAAAGGGCTGTCTGACTTCCCATTTAGGCCGATCCCACCAAAACCGGGCCTACATGTGAAGTCGGATATCCCTCAAGAGGTCCCAGATTGGAGAGGGTGCAGGCTGGGCTGAGAGACACCACTCCCCCATGCACAAATTTCATGCACCGAGCCTCTAATACTTACATACAAGCTCAAACACAAGATTCTTTATGCTGAATAGTGACCTTAGTACTTGGGTTACAGGAGGGCACACTTGCACAGTGCAGTTTGCTGTGTCCTTGCTTTATAGCAACTAAACCTTGAACACTATGATTAGAAGTCCAACACTCAGAGTGGCCTTGAATATCCAGCCATCAGGCACACTCCAGACAATGTGCCTTTTCTATTTCATTTACTTATGAGAATAGTATTTCTTTCCACATGCTTTTTTCCCATTTAATCACCAATATTTCTTCTTTAGTTTTCACAAATGCTCTTTTCTTCCCTCTCCCCTTATTTCACAGTTCAATATCTTTTCATTCTCTCCCTCAAAGCAGTTTTCCTGAGATGCATCATTACAAGCCTTCCAATATGCTTTATGCTTACTTAATCTCAAGCAAGGTGCCATATTTTCCTTGGTCTTACTCATTCCAAGTTTTTCATTGACAGATTTCATCTGTCACTGCAATAGTTTTAGGCTTCATGTACCAGCACTCATTTGTGAAGATTCTTATTGTATAAGGGAAGTTATGAAATCAACTTTCTTTGTGGTGATTAAGACTAGGAGAGTTATCATCCTGTCAGAAATAGTTTATATAAATATTGCCTGAAAATGTATAGAAGTACTAGACAGATTAAGAAGCTTTTCTTATCCTTACAGTATATAATGAGTTATTAAAAATTATTTGGGGCATCTTTTTACATGTTCTCCTGCACAAAACCACACTCATTTAGCAATACAGCAGAGCCCTGTGTGTTCAGATGTTTGGGTCAGAAATAACCTGCATTTAAAAAATATATAAATTATTAACATTGCTTCAGATCTGTTACATTAGGGTTTTGTGTGTGTGTTTGTGTGTGTGTGTGTGTGTGTGTGTGTGTGTGTGTGTGTTTTGTTTGTTTAGTTGTTTGTTTTTTGCTAATAGTCTATTTGAGCTAGTTTTCTAGACAATAGTAACACAAATATTTGAGAGTGATATGTGTGTACTCTGCATTGCTGAAGTGAACAAATAAGTTCTCTTAGCCAATTGAGGAAAAACACAAATATACCCAGATGTTAATGGTATAATGATCTGTATGAGAGATAATCCTGAAATAACAGGATAATTATTAATATTAAAAGGTAAATGATACCTTAATTTACCAAACGGTTATTAAAAATGTTTAACTTTGTGTACAATGCTGTTCTAAGAGCGGTACGTATGTATGGTTATACCTTTGGCTATGATATTGAGTACCTCATGATCTCTTAGAAAAGACGTTACACAAGAAACTATCCCTCAAAAACAGTTACTGTTATGTATCAGAAGGAAGTAAAATCAGTGTCCTACCAACACCGGGAGGAAAAATGGTCAGTGTAGGCTGGCTACACCTGATTGAGTCTGGCACTGTCATACACTTGGAATCTGGAGGTAGCAATCAGTTGGCTTCAATGAGTTGGCAGCATTTCACTAAATCGTTAAGATAAGAAGAAAGAAACTCTAGGCAGCAGGATATAAATGGAGATGAAGGTATAAGAATAGAGAAGCCAAGAGCAGTAGGAGATCTCTAAAAAGGCTTTGGCTAAAATGCTGGCCACATACAGATGAGGTAATTAAGTGTTCAGTTTTCTGTTCCAAAATATTGATTGATTCTGTATTCCATGTTAAAAAACGTTAGAATTTATTCTTTAGGCAGATGAGGCATATTAAGAAATAAGAATTACATTCATTCAATAATAATCCCAACTTTTAGGAGTTTGCTAATAGTGTTCCACTTTATAGTTAAGGACACTGAACCACAGAGATGTTAGGAAGTGGTATTTACTCCAAGACCCATGCCGTTTCCTCATGACAATGCAGAACTGTTCCTACAATATGAGCAGTGTGTTATGTGTGGAAAATCAAGTACTATGTAGAGTGTGCGCCAAAACAGTGAAGGAAAAGACTGAAGTGAGGGATATCATGAAGTTATTATAAACACAGTTCAGTTGAGATGAAATGAACCCAGTAATTCCAAACATAGTCCTCTAAATAACAAAAGTATTACAAGATGTATTTATAATATTTAAGCCATGTGCTTTACTTTTAAAAATATTTCTATGATTTAGGTTTAAAAATAACCTGGTAAAATTAGGCAAGTGTAAGCATGGCGTTATATGAATTAAAATAATTCCTGAAGTTGATATTTTCAATTTACTTGTGCCAAAACGGAATTTGTATGAAAGCTGGTAATTTAAATAAGAAGCTAGAGGAATTAAAAATACATTTCTATTTCAAATCAACTAAAAGCATCATTAATTTTATTTTCTTGATGTCTGTAACCATAGTATCAAAACACAGAACTATTAGAAGAGAAGCATTAAAAATTGAAACTCTCAGGTCTTTTTTACTCCATTGTAAGATATATCAAAGCTGATGAATTAAGAGGAATACTTCCATGTTATTTATTCTAAGGTTAAAGGAAGGCATTGAAAAAAATATATCCTTGATGTATTCCTGCACATATTAAAACTAAGACCACAGCTAATCTTCAAGGGCATGGATCAGGGGCCAGAACATATACGAGAAGCTAAGAGTTTACTTCTAGCATCAGTGAATGACGTTCATTACAAGCCAGCAAAGACATAGATTACAAACTTGTGTAAAATAAGAAGCTTCAAGAAAGGCCAGGGCAGAGAGGCAGATGTAAGAAACAGAATTTCTCCTCTAAGGACCCATAATTTTGCAACAACTTTTTTTTTCTTTTCTTTTTTTCATATGTGAAGATTTATAGCATGTTTTATTAAATTTATTGAGGGACATTGGTTAAAAACATTATGGAAGTGTCAGCAGTACAACTATTTAATACAACATCTGTATACTCTATTGTGTGCTCTATGTGCCCTCACATTCACTGCAGCATTATTCACAATAGCCAAGATATAGAAACAACCTAAATGTCCTTTGATGGATAACTGGATAAAAAGATGTTGCATCAACTTTTAAATGGAACTTTGTGGATCTCTAAACAACATGCCAGTTCTGTGAAAACTGGATATTAGGAAGTGTTCCTACCAGTGAGCACATCCTTACTTAAAGACTCAGAATAAACAGAAGTCAGTTTTTTGTTTTTCAAAAAACCTGTTGAAAAGTAGCAAAATATTCAGGACTTGTTCTAAATCCATAGTCATACTTATAAATTAATATCAGTAACATGGGGATGTTTGAGAGTTCCAAGCCTATACAAAAAACTTTTGTGGTGCTTGAACTAAAAATCTGCATGCAAAAAAGTAAATATAAATTTTTAAATATAAAGTCCTTCCACCTTCCACAAAAATCAACTCAAAATTATTCATGGAGCTAAGTATAAAAGAGAAAGTTATAAAACATCTAAAATACAACATAGGAGAAATTTAAATGGCCTTGGTTTTGACAATGATTTTTTAGAAACAACACCAAAAGCATGATCCATGAAAGAAAAATCTGATAAATTCAACTCAACTTTGATAAATTCAAGGTCATATCTCACTGACTAATAATAATCATAATAAATACTGTATCAATAATTCACAATAACAGGATTTAGAATTACAATCATTACCAATTTCTAGAAAACTAATTAAGCGAAGGACTTCTCTTCTGTCATTTGTAAAATATAGAAAGCTCTAACCAAATGATAGGTATACACTCCCCTCTCTCCAACTATTTCTTTAGAATAGGAATTTTATTATGTTACTAGAGGCCTTCAGCCCAGCCTGCATCCTTCCCAATCTGGGACCCCTTGGGGGAGGGGGAGTTCTGACTGCCATTTAAGGCCCAATCCCACTGGCAGTTGGATATCCCTCTCACAATCCATGACTACTGTCTCCTAACCACTTGCCTGCCTGCCTAATTTCCCCTAACTTCTTCTACCTGCCAGCCTGATTGCCCCCTAACCACTCCCCTACTGACCTGATCACCCCCAACTGCCCTCCCTGCTGGCCCAGTCACCCTCAACTGCCCTCCTTTGCAGGCCTGGTCACCTCCAACTGCTCTCTCCTGCAGGCCTGATTGCCCCCAACTGCCTTCCTTTGCTGGCCTGATGGCCCCCAATTGCCGTCCCCTTCCAGGCTGGTCACCCCTAACTGCCCTCTCCTGCCATCCTGATAGCTCATAACTGCCCTCCCCTGCAGGCCTGGT
>PVJN01010092.1:0-17562 GCA_004026805.1 Lasiurus borealis | reverse complement strand
ATAGATATGTCTTGTACTTTGCTCCCTGAATCACCTATTTAAAAATCCTTTACTGAACTCCCATTGCTCCTAAGCACTTTAAGAAATAACCAGTCCAACCTCTCAGTAACCCACATTGTTTTCTCCGCTACAGCCATACCTGTCTTCCTTCAGTCTCTCACACTTGCCAGAGGCTCCCTTCTGCTATAGGCTCTTTGGCCCTTCTTCATCTCCTCTTCTACACTAGAACCAATAATGGCGCCAATGGGAATTCATCCACCCAGGCAGATCAAGGGGGACCTTCCTTCTACTCTACATAATAGTATCAAGCACTCAGTGAAGCCCTCCTTGACCTCCCTGGCTGGATGAAGTCCCCTATTATGCAATCACATAGCATTTTGTACCCTCTTCTTTGGTTGCTCTTACCATAGCTGAAATTCCTGATCAGTTTTATTAATACCTGTCTCCCCTACTTCACAATAAACTCCGAGAGTACAGGGAACGTCTATTGTTGCTTGCTGTTCTAATGCTAGTACATAGCCTGAATTCAACAAATCATTCATTTAATGATTGATACATAAATCAATCAATCCATCAATCTAAAAGCTAACAGAATTCTTAGAGGTTAGATTCCACTATTGGTCCTAGTTTAGCACATCAGTCTACAACGTTTACACTGTATATTAAGTTTACAATAGGAATCGTGTATGAAGAGACTACAAAGTAGGGGAACTCAACATACTTGAAATTAGAATTAATGCCACCATCTATCCAATCAACTAAATTGGTATTACTGCAAACCTCCGAGTTGTCTACAGATAAGTACTGGTATAAATGCGATGATCTAGGCCAGTGGTCGGCAAACCACGGCTTGTGAGACACATGCAGCTCTTTGGCCCCTTGAGTGTGGCTCTTCCACAAAATACCACGTGTGGGCATGCACATACAGTGCGATTGAAACTTTGTGGTCCGTGTGCAGAAGTTGGTTTTCGGCTCTCAAAAGAAGTTTCAATCGCTGTACTGTTGATATTTGGTTCTGTTGACTAATGAGTTTGCTGACCACTGATCTAGGCAGATGATCTTTTAAATATTATTTTAGTTATTGGCTGTATAAAATGCAGCAAATGGCACCATAAAAACCATCAACATCCAAAGATATTCATGATTTTATGCAATCTTTAAAGCTATCACTGAAGATTGCTGCCTAAAGCTATGATGGGAATCTTTAAAAAATAAACTTACAGAGTACGGAAAAATACTGTTTTTCTGAAAATCTTTTGGTAGCTTTGTAAAGGTGGCATTGAGTTGAAATCCTCTGATATGGGCAGTCATTCCCAATCTTTGAGATTAAGGATAAAACCAGGATCTCACAGACATCACATTTAGCTTCTTGGCCAGTTTCATCAGTGCCTGGTTTATATCTTCCTGAAAACAAACCAGATTCCGCATGAGCCATACTTTGGAATTCAGCCAATGACTGCTGAAAGTCGGTGACACTAAACTCACAGCAGGATGCCCACGCACAGAATTATTTTTGGTGGGATTAAGGTGAGGTCCACATTTAGTATATGAATAACCCCTATAAATCAGAACCTGCTGTGCTTTAGATCCCTTGACATTGGCATTAGTAAGCAGCGGACAGATAAATATGAATGTTGGCACCCAGACCAGAAACAGGTTTTTTGAGGGGAAAAGCTGTCGTGTAAACTACAAGATAAAGAAGTAAGCTCAGAGACAACAAAATATAAACCCTGCTGGACCCATCTTTACCCTTCAGTGTTTTCAAAATCACTTGCTTCAGAGAAAGCAACTATAACCCATATTATAATTAAATGAAAAGGGCGATGATATTTTGCAAAAGGATTAACATTAAGGAAACACACTTTCTAGAAATCTTACCTTCTGTCACATCTCGGTAACTGGGCTGGGGTGTTTCTAACTTGATTTCACACTCGACCAGACTTCAGTGAGTCATCAGTAGAGACACTACCCAGCTCCTTCTGCCCTTTTTTGCAGTGTTACATATTAGCTGGTCATCCAGGTTTTCTACACCGAGACTCTATTCAAGTAGTAGCTGAATACACACCCGTATACAGAGGACACAAAATGAAAATATTCCAAATCATTAGAGTTGGAATTTAGAGTACTTACTGGCATAAAAAGACTCTACTGGAAAAGGAATACATTGAAGAAGGAGAAGTATTCCCTTAGCATAGTTTTCTGGAATTGATTGGAGACAGATTTTTTTCCTTTTTATTGAATTTTATTTAAGCTCCTTTAAGAGTTATCTGTGCTATTTAGGTCATTTTTAGTATTCTACAAAACAATTCCTAAAGGAAAGTTTTTTTTTGTTTTTTTCTCCACAGGAGAGCTAAGAATAATTACTAGTTCAGTATACGTTCCATATTTCAAAGTGAGAAAAGTGTACATTTAAGAATAAAAACATTCCAACCTACTAGTAAGATGTACACATTTTATGTGCAAAAGATAGAAGTTATGGGAACACTTAAACAATTAGTCTTTTCAGATTTGCTGAACTTATTTGATAACCATTGTTTTTTAATGAAAGGAATGAGATTATAACAGATGAGTACATTTGCTTTTACTGGATTTTTTTTTTCTGCTCATTTGAAGTTTTTTTTTTTTTTAAATAAATATCGTACCTGTTGGGTGGAATTTTCCTGAAATTTACACAAATTCTTGTTATATTTTCTGGGTTAAAAATTGCCTAGATATTTCAGAACTCATATCTACTTACTATAGCTTAAAGGACATGATAAGTTGAAATTGTATAGTTAAAAAGCACCAGCCATTTGAATTTGGTATTTTATTTTATTTGAGATTATAAAATATTTCAAATTGTCATGTTAGAAATATGGCCAAACTGCATCCAAAACCATGCCATATATATAGTAATTATACATTGAGAAACTTATCAGAATAATTATAACTGGGATGAAAATTTTGCATAGGATATTATTCATTCTAGTATAATTTTAAAATTAAAAAAATGTAAAGTAACCTAAAAAAAAAACAATAAAATAGCCAGCTGGCTAAATAATAGGTAACACTAGGGTCCTATGTGCCTCAAATAATAGGAAATTTAACTAATGTAAATGAGCAAATAAGAGTTCTTACATAATGTCTATTGATAAGTAGTGGCTGACAAGGCTTTAGGTCCTCAACAATGCCACTAGGATCCAAGAATTTTTCCATACTTCTGTTCTGACATCCTCAGCATGCTGCTTGCATTCTCATAGTTCAGTGGCAGATATAGCTCAGATATCATCTTTCAAGGTAGAAAAAGGTCAAAAATCTCAATTATCTATCAATCCTCTTTAAAAAAAAAAAAAAAAAAAGGCAAAACATACCAGAAATCCATCAGGAGACTTCTACTTAAATGCCACAGGCTGAACTATGTTACATTGCCAACCAACCCTCACTAGAAGACAAGTAGAGAAAGTCTTTCTTTTCCAGCCTTTATTCTTTTTAAAAAATGTATATTTTATTGCTTTTTTTACAGAAAGGAACCGAGAGGGATAGAGAGAAACATCCATCAGCTATCTCCTGCACACCCCCTACTGGGGATGTGCCCGCAACCAAGGTACATGCCCTTGACCAGAATCGAACCCGGGACTTTTCAGTCCACAGGCTGATGCTCTATCCACTGAGCCACACCGGTTAGGGTTCCAGCCTTAATTCTTGGAAGTAGAGAGAAGGAAGTAGAAATAAATTCTAAGTTAGCCAACCAACAGGACAGGCCACAGAAATTATATCTTTAAAGTAAGTTACATGATAGCAGGAACTTTATCTATTGGCTCTTATATCCCTGGAGTACAGTGCACTGCTGCACACAGCACTGCTCAATAAGTAGTTGATGACTGAATGGACTGATAAATAAATGAAATATAGACAGTCAGTCATTGAAAGTATATTCTCAAAGGCCAGTAAGGGCACTGGAATTTGCTCCATAAACATTATATGAAGAAAGGAGAATATAAAGTATATATTATGTGACCCCCAATCCTGAAACATATACATACAAACAGGTTTGCAAATAAAGTCCAGACTATTGAGTGGTTCTTTCTGAGTTACAGCATGGTTGTACCTTAGCATATCCATTGTAAATCTCAAGGCCCTTGTAAGAGTGAAAAGCAATATCTCACACTTGTTAGTGACTCAGAAGAATCTGCTCTCTTCCTTTGCTTATTCTTTGAATAGGTTTTACCCAGTTTTAAAACTTGGTGATTTATCCTTGTTTTCTTTCCAGAATCTCTCAATGTATGCTCCGAAAAACTTACATAGAGCTTAACGTTACAGCTTATCTGAGGCCAATCCTGACCATGAAATGTTTTTTAAAAAAATAAAGTATTGGTTAATATTTGTGACAATCTTTGTATTTCTGAGGACCCATGCATATGCTTTTTCTAGCTAAAATAGCATTATTCCCCACTAGATAATAGTTTAGGTGATTAGTCTTTTAATAAGCACAGTGTGTCATGAAATCCATCAGACTGAATATAATACAATCCCTACCCTCAAGGAGCTCACAGTTAAAAAAAAAACACACATGCACTAAGAATTATAAATAATCATGGGGAAGATGCACTGGTGAGCTAAAGCTATTAAGGCGGGTGTGGGCAATAAGTGTGGAGGAAGTCTACCCGAACAACACAGAGGCAAACACGACAGGATCAACCTAGAGATCAAGTCGGCTTTATGGAGGGGTGACAGCAGAGCCAGGTGTCACAGCAACAGGTGGGGGATAAAGAGGAAGGAAGGAAGGCAAAGCTCTGGAGAAGAAGAAAAGGAGAACATCTGTTGTTTATTCACTGTTTATTCATTTTGTTCATTCAATTCTGATTATTCATTTCGATAGAAAGAAACCTGGGTTACTTTTTCCTTCAGTCACTTTACTAACAAATCCAGCTCCCAATCCGGTGAATTCGGATTAATAAACATCATTCACTGTGTTGAAAAGGACAGGTCTTAAAGCCAATAACAGGATGTGTGTGTGTGTGTTTTTTTTCCAGGCACAGATTTGTGTCCAATTTATACTTCTGAAAATCAGGCCACATTTCAGAGACATTGCTTCAATTTTTAAAAAAAAAACCTGAGATATCATTACAAGTTGCATGCTTGGCACAGGGATATAGCTCATTATCTTTTATTACAGCACAACTATAATTAAAATCCCAGCTGTATCAATGGCTTTTGAAACCCACATGATAGCTTTTAGCAGCTCAAGTAAAATGTGGAGGGAACCTTTTCTATTCAATAATGTAGAGTGATGCAGCTGCTGCAAGTACTGTTTCTTTTGTATAATGTAAATGCTAAGTCTGTACCTTTGCTAATGGGGCTCACCCCTGCTTGGGCTTTCTTCCTCCTACTCTCGCTTGGCTGAACTCCAATTAACCATCAGCAGGTACAAATCTCGCCTTCTCTGGAATGAAACCCTTCCCAAGGGAGAGAAACCTGTCCTGTTTGTTCCCTTATCTTCCCACGTTTTTTACCTTAACAGATGTCTGTCAACTGTCCCTCTTCTTTATGTTCCTCCCCTTAGACTCACGGACTATAGTCCCTCAAGAAGGTCTAGTACAGTTTTGTGATGTTGTGATTAAGAGTAAGGGCTCCAGAGCAGGGCTTCCTGAGATCGAATCCAGGCTCTGCCACTCACTGACTATATGTACATAGTGTGTATGTTTATTCCTTAGTTTCCACAATTGAAAAATGAGGAACATAACAAAACCTGTCTCACAGGCTGTTGTTATGAAGGTAAATGACTTAATATTCTTAAAGTGTTTATTCTTGGACTTGACTCATAGTAAGTACTATAGAAGCTTAGCTATTTTTTACTATTACTTAATCATCAGTATTTGCCCAGGACTAGCATAATTCCTGGCACCAACCAGATAATCAGTATATGTTAGATAAAGGAATAAAAAAATACTGAACAGTGTTCTTTTCTCCCACCTCATTCTTTCCACGTTTCCCGCCTCTCTTCCTTCCTTCTTTCCCAGGGCCCATCTCTCTGTCCTTCTCTCTTACTCTTTCTCTCTCTCTGGCTCACTCACATTTCAGACATCCAGATAATACTTCAAGTGATGGTAAAATCCTTGGATTAGACATTGTGAAATTTCATACATCCCATTTGTTGCACTGAAAAACCAGTCTTGGTTAAAGATGCGTAAGTCTCTTTCTCCCGACCTTTACCCCCAAATACAATTAGTTATATAACACAAAATAGTTCATATAGCTACATAGGTAGCAGAGTAAGTGAAGATTATACACTGCTCAGTAGAATTTGGGCAATTCTCAAAACCAGTTTACCATAAATGCAGTGGTCAATGTTTGCTAGCCTACATTACATATAACTTTCTAGATGATGAAACAGATTTTTCCTCTATACTGATGGGTGTACACAAATTATAAGTGTAGACTAATGCAAAAAATATATAAAGGAGGAAGGACATTCCAAATACAGAGGTGTGGTGGCATGTGATAAGAAGAATTTTACATCCATTTTAGCAGAACCTAGACTGTTGAGAAAGTCACAGATAATTAATTTTAAAAACAGATAATTAATTCTTGGGCACCTAATATGTGTCAGGTTTCATAATAGAGGCTCTCTGCATTTATTTCATTTGCTTTTTATGAGTTATCTATCTTTGTATTCATGTCAATATTGAGGAAACTGAAACTTAATGCAATTGACTAATATTTTTTAATTGAAAAAGCTATTTTGAGCTTGGATTTAAAGCCTGTTTTGTCTCACTTCAAAGGTCCTATTTTTTCTCACTACAATATGCTGGTTAAATAATAATAACTTCAATCAAACAAATAAAAATTAATAATTCCCCAAATTATCCTTCTCTAATAGTTCTTAAGCATGGGTAAATGGCTTCAAAGATTTTTGTATCCTGGGGTAAAAGACTTCAAGATTTGGGAGGGCTTTGGTTTTTTTCAACATGCGTATTCATAGTAAATGAAAAATATTTTTTTAAGTTATGCTTCCTATGATTTTCTTATATAAAACAAACAATATAAGCAGGATTATCCTCGTATAGCACCAAAAAATCATGGGGGACACATTTACTAGTCAGAAATAAAGTCATGTTCAAAGTCATGGGGTGCATATAATAAAACAGAAATGACCCCGGGCTATCAGTTTTCACAGATTCTTAGCAAGCCTGGTTTCTAAGAAGAGTTAAGAGAATTTTAGATGTTTTATGGCAGTTTTGACACTAGGATTAGTAAAAAAAAATGATGTGATATCAGAATTCTGGTTATTTGATTGCTTATAATGAAACACTAGGGTTGTCAATCCAGCATTAAGAATAAATACATGAAGTGTGGCCAGTGTCGCTCAGAGGTTGTGTATCAACCTATGAACCAGAATGTCACAGTTCGGTTCCTGGTCGGAGCACATGACAGGGGCTGCTGGCTCTATCCCCAATACGGGGGATGCAGGAGGCAGCCAATCAATTATATATGTTAGTCATATGTGTGTGCGTGTGTGTGTGTGTGTGTGTGTGTGTGTGTGTGTGTGTATATATATATATATATATATATATATATATATATTACTCGAGGCCTGGTACAGAAAATTCATACACAGGTAAGGTCCCCAAACATGGCCAGAGATCAGGGCTGATAGGGGCCTTCCTTCAATCCGCACATCATAGCGAACAGTCGAACTCCCAGTCTCCCAGTGGAACTCCCGAGGGGACAATTTCCATATTAGTCTTTTACATGTATAGATTGCTATAGTTAATAACTGACCTTTTAAACAAGTAGGGATTGCCAAATTATAAAAGCAGAGTAAGTCATACATCTAAACTATTTAAATTATTTCTGTTTTCTTGAATCATTTCCCAGTTTCTCACTTCTTTAACTTTTGTTATGCAAAAAAAAAAAAAAGCTATTTAGTTAATGGAAGCATTCTTAACAGAATCATTAGATTTCAATGTACTTTAATATTTATTTGAAAAATTTTAATAAATATGTTTGTTAATAAAATTAGAAGCCACAATATTCCTCTTTGTAGGATTTTTTGTTCACATTACTATTAACTTTTACTTCAGTGTATAAATCACATAAGATTTTTTTTTCACTTTAAGTTACCTCTAAATGTTTACCTACTTTTAAAATTTTTCCTCTACATACAAAAAAAGAAACGCTTAGACAAAATAAATTCAGCAAAGTCACATGATACAAAATCACCCCCCCAAAAAAATGCATTTCTACACACTAACAATAAATCACATGAAAAGGAGATTAAGAACACAACTCCATTTATAATAGGATGAAAAGTAATAAAATACTTAGTAATAAATTTAACCACCACAGAGGTAAAAGACTTGTACACTGAAAACTACAAAGCATTGAAAGAAATTAAAGAAGGTGCAAACAAATATAAAGACATCTATGTGTTTATAGATTAGAAGACAATATTTTTAAGATGCTAGTACTACCCAAAGTGATCTGACCTACAGATTTAATGCAATCTCCATTAAAATTCTGATGGCACTTTTTGCAGAAATAAAATACTATGTTCATCTTAAAATTCTTATGGAATATTAAGGAATATGAGTAGACAAAACAATTTTGAAAAAGAAAAAATAGATCTCAAGCTTTCTGATTTTAAACCATATTACAAAGTTAAAGTAATTGAAAGAGTTTGATCTTGGAATAAAGAAATTCATATAGCCCTAACCAGTATGGCTCAGTGAATAAAGCATCAGCCTACAGACTGAAGGGTCCCAGGTTCAATTCCAGTCAAGGGCATGTACCTTGATTATGGGCACATCCCCAGCAGGAGTTATGCAAGGGGCAGCTGATCGATGTTTCTAACTCTCTATCCCTTTCTCTTCCTCTCTGTGAAAAATCAATAAAGTATATTTTAAAAGAAAGAAAGACATATAGAGGAATGGACTAAAAAGAGAGCCTAGAAATAAACCCATATAGTTAAATTATTTTGGACAAGTGTACAAAGATTTTTCAAAGGAGAAAGGACAGTCTTTTCAAAAAATGGTATTCAGAAAACTGGACATATATATATGCTGAAAAGTAAAGAATGAAAAAAAAAACACACACAACAACTAAATACCCACATGCAAAAGAATGAGTGAAGAATGCAAACATGAGAATGAATTTGGACCCTTACTTTACATTGTATATAAATATCACTCAAAATGCACCTAAGAGATAAAACTCTTAGAGAAAAACAGAGGGGGAAACCTTTGTAACTTGGATTTGGTAATGATTTCATTGATCTGACACCAAAATCACAAACAACCAAAGAAAAATAGGTAAGTTGGAGTACATCAAAAATTAAAACTTCTGGCCCAGACTGTCGTCCCATGGATCAAGAGGTACCAGGTTGGATTCCCAGTCAGGGCACATGCACGAGTTGTGAGCTTGATCCCCAGTAGGAAGTGTGCAGGAGGCAGCTGATCAATGTGTCTCTCATAGATGTTTCTATCTCTCTCTCCCTCTCCCTTCTGCTCTGAAATCAATTTAAAAATATAAATAAAAAGAATTTTTAAACTGCTGTACATCAGGGACATATCAGAATGAAAAAGCAATAAACAGAATAGAAGAAAATATTTGCATACTATATATATGACAAGGCATTATATCCAGAATATATTTTAAAAACTTCTGTTACTATCTAATAAAAAACATTATTAAAAATGGGCAAAAGACTTGAATAGACATTTCTCCAAAGAAAAATACAAATAGCCGACATGCACAAGAAAAAATAGTATCACTAATCATTAGAAAAATGCATATCAAAATAATAAGGTAGCACTTCACACTCATTAATACTTTTCAAAACAAACAGAAAATAAGCATTCGCAAGAATGTAAAAAATAATGCAACCCTTGCACTGTTGGACTAGAATGTAAAATGATGCAGTGGCCCTGGCTGGCTTGGCTCAGTGGATGGCCTATGAGCAGGAGGACACTGTTCAATTCCCAATCAGGACACATGATGGGGTTGTGGGCTCAATCCCCAGTGTGCAGCATGCAGGAAGCAGCCAATCAATGATTCTCTTTCATCATTGATGTTTCTATCTCTCTCTCCTTCTCTTTCCTCTCTGAAAACAATAGAAATATAAATTAAAAAAATAATAATGCAGTGGTTATAGAAAATAATTTGGCAGTTCCTCAAAACATTGAAAATAGAATTACCATATGATCCAGCAATTCCACTTCTGCATGCATACCCAAAGACACCTAACAAGTTGAAAGCAGTGTCTCAAGGAGATATTTTTACACCAGATTCATAGCAGCATTATTCACAATAGCTAAAATGTGGAAGCTGCCCTGCCGGATGTGGCTCAGTTGGTTGAAGTGACATCCCACACACCAAAAGATAGTGGGTTCAATCTCTGGTCAGGGCATGCAGGAGGCTACGAATCTCTCTCTCTCTCTCTCTCTCTCTCTCTCTCTCTCTCTCTCTCTCTCTCACCAATACAAAAAGCAAGTTTTAAGGAAGCATCAATCAAAACTAAATGTAGAAAAAACTCAGATCTCCATCCACAAGTAAATGAATAAATAAATGTGGTATATTTATTCAACCTAAGTGGAATATCATTGAACCTAAAAAAGAAAGAATTTCCTACTCATGCTACAACATGGATAAACTTTGAAGACATCAACCTAAGTGAAATAAAGCATTCAAAAAAAAAAACAAATACTATATGATTCAATTTATGTGAGGTACCTATAATGTTCAAATTCATACAGATAAAAGGAGAATAGTGGCTGCTGGAAGTTTTCGGAAAAGGGGAATAAGGAGTTATTTAGTTATTTAATGGGTACAGAGCTTCAGTTTTGCAAGATGACGAGTTCTGAGATTGGTTGCTGCTATGGTCTAAAGGTTATGTCCTTCCCAACTTCATATGCTAAAAGCTGATGCTCAATGTGATGGATGCTCAATGTGAGGTAGGGCCTTTGAAGATACTTAGGTCATGAGGATGAAGCCCTCTTGAATGGCTTAGTGTCCTAAGAGAAGCACCAAGATAAAATCTTGCCTCCTCCAATGTGTGAGAATAAAACACTAAAGCCATCTATGAAGTGGGTTCTCACAAGACTCTAATCTACTGCTGTGTGATCTTGGATTTCTCAGACTCCAGAACTATGTGAAATACATGTCTGGTGTCTTACAAGCCCCTTAGTCTGTGGTATGTTGTTATGGCAGCTGAAATTAACTAAGAGAGTTGCACAACAATCTGAGTATGCTTAACATTACTAAACTGTATATTTTTAATGATTAAGATGATACATTTTACTATTTTACCACAAATAAAGTGTTTAAATAATAAAACATGTTCAGATTTTTTTTAATTAATACAAATGTCATACTTTGCATTATTGTTACACTGAGTAGATGTGCCATCATAGTATGGTAATATTTACGATCCCACACAAGCTCAAGCTTGCCAATTCTGACACAGATAGGGCATTTAGCAAATCAGTGTTCTAAAACCTGAGCCTGAAGCTAAAGCCAAACCAGCAGGTATAGTCTAAATTTTACAGTCCATGCCAAGACTCAGTGTGAACCGAAGAGAAGACTTGCGTCTTGCCAATAGTGAAAATTTCAGAAACTTTGGCAGCCAAGTTAAAAACATATTTTTGGTCAACCAGCTATATGTACCTTCTCTTAAAGCATACATATCATATTATTTAGACTGTTGCTCATTTTAATTTATAGCATTGAACATATAGATTTTTACTAACATTGAAACAAGCCTCTCTCTTCCTTAACTTGATGCTGAGAAAGGACATTCAGATTTGTGGAAGAAGAGAGTTGGTAATGTGGGTGTACCACATTACCTTCTTCAGGGCCTTGGAAGTATTAGAGGGACCTCCTAGAGTGATGAGAACATGGACCTCTTCAAAACAAGGCACCAAGTATCTATTAAATGGCATATTTTTTGACCATATCTTTTAAATACTAAAAAAAATAATAAATAAATACACACAAGTTGAGCTGCCGGGTTGAGATTTTAGTTGTACAGTTTCAACGATCATTGAATTTGATTACTCACAGCATCAAAGTCAAACAGTAGTGAAATGGCTTGAGTGTACTTGGAGAAGACTCAATTGCACCTTGGTTCCCGCTGTCGATACTCATGAGCATCTCAAGGTTAGCAGCTGATTCATTTTTATAAGTACCATCAAAAAGATGCTTAGTAAGTACTTTTGATCATGCTGATCAAAAACAAAAAAACAAACACAAAAAGCAAACCAAAAAAAAACCTTGTGAAGCTAAGAATAGCCAGGTGAGGAGAAGTGTAAAAATGGTGAGATCTGGCGTAGAAGCAGGGAATGTTGTTCTCAATGGATCACAATTTCTTCCTTGAACACTGCATCATAAAGTCTATTATAAACTATAGTGCTGTACAGCTGAAGAAACATCTATTTTTGTGAAATGCCAAATATATCACCCACTGATATTCATGAGATAAACTGAAATACATCAAATTGTCGGAACAGATAAGGACAAGGAAGCACTTTCCTCCTAGCCTACACAGCAAGAATACTGATCACTGCTAAGTCATAATTGGGAAAAGTGCTGACACTGAGTCTGAATTCCTGCTGTAAACACTGGGCCACAAAATGTGGGGAAGATGTAGTATTGCGACAACAGCAGAGATGTATTCCTCTCATATATAAGCACTGATTACAGTGAGAATAGTTCTATAGCCTTAGATGGGTAGGTATTTTTTGGAGCGTTATCATAGCAAACTATTGCTTTCCTGGCTCTTCAAATGTAGGATCAGGCTTCAGTACAGAAGATATGGTAGGATTAAAAACAAAGGTAATGGTATTTTACCACCGTTATAAAGAAAATTATTTTAAAAAGAACATCGAGCCCTAACCAGTTTGGCTCAGTAGATAGAGCGTCAGCCTGCAGATTCAAGGGTCTCAGGTTCAATCCCAATCAAGGGCATGTACCTTGACTGTGGGCACATCCGCAGCAGGGGGTATACAGGAGGCAGCTGATTGATGTTTCTCTCTCATTGATATTTCTAACTATCTCTCCTTCTCCCTTCCTCTGTAAAAAATCAATAAAATGTATTTTAAAAAATAAAAAGAACATCAATTTGGTCTTGCAAATAACATAATTAATTTTCTAAACCTATACTACAGTTGTGCACACACCAGTGGGACTAAAATATAGATATTTAAACAAAAAAACTTAGGCAACTAAAATTACACCAATAATGTTAGTCAATGTTCTATATTTTTAAAACAGAGCAGTTACTAAGGATATCTATGGGGAATAAAAAGCTGATCTACCTACCTAACATTATAGATATTCAACTCCGTTTTTAAAAAATGTAGGCATAAATTTCAAATGAGCATCTTTTAAAACTATTATGCATAAGCAATGAAGTTTATGAATGGTAACTGTCAGAATATTAAATTATCTTATGAATTATTAACATAAAAGTAAGTGGTATTTAGTATGCCAGTATCAATATTATTTATAGTTTTCCAGTTACTTTGAAAAAAATTAATTTGTTTTATTGATTTCAGAAGTAAAGGGAAAGGAAGAGAGAGATAGAAACATCAATTATGAGAAAGAATCATTGACTAGCTGCCTCCTGCACATCCTATACAGGGGATGATCCTGAAACCTGGGCATGTTCCCTGACCAGGAAGAGAACCGTGACCTTCTGGTTCATGAGGTAACACTCAACCACTGAGCCACACCAATTATTTTAAATTTGATAATATGTAGTATTATTTTATTAATGCTAATATAGAGTCCAAGAGCACATAATATTTTGCAACCATACTGTATGTTTATTTATTTTCAATTATGTCATTAAAAAGTATCAAAACTAATATTTAATTCAAAATACAAGACATTCACTCTACACATAATTATGAGTAGCAAATGAATTGGAAAATACCATCTACTGATTCCACAGTAGTCTGACAAGGACTAGTTTTTAATTGCATCATTTTATTTAGTTGAAAGTTAAGTGCTACTATGTCCTTTAATACAGACAAAGAAACAGAGAAACCAGAGGTTGAAAAAGATCAAGTAACTACCCCAAGTATACAATTCATAAAAGTGGAATTTAACTACTTTCTTTCTTTGAACTGCCAAATTCCATAATCCCAACAGAAATGTCAAAATATATCTCAAAAGAAACCTAGACTCAGAAAAAAAAAACAAAAAAAAACACCCTTTGCTCTTTTTGCAAGTTACTTCAAGGAAAACCCATTGTTCGTGCAAAATGTATTCCCATATCATTGTATTTACTGTCACAAAACACCACGAGGCCCTCTTTCCCCCATGTAGCAAAATAAATTATAACAAAGAAAAAAATGATAAAATAAAATAAAGGAAAAGCATTTGTAAAATAATGAAAACCTTGAAAATAAATAAATAAAAGTACAAATTCTAATATAGTCAATAATATTGCAATAAGTAGGTCTGATGCCAGGTGGGTTCTTAAAATATCAGGGGGATCACTTTGTAAATTGTATGATTGCCTAATCATTATTCTGTACACTTGAAACTAATATGAAATAATATTGAATGTCAACTGTAATTAAAAAATTAAATGAAATTAAATTTTTAAAAACCTATCATGTAGTCATTATTATTTTTATTTTAAATTTTATTCCTCAAGAAAAAATCCTGGCTTCAAACTCAAGTCTGTCCAGTAACATAAAACCACACTGAGCTCAAATCAATACACACACCTATTTGCTACCATATGAACAATATGGACAGATGAAGCATTCCTTCTCGGGGCTCTTTATGACAATTTTAAACCAGGCCAAAGTCTCAAAGACAAAAACAACACATAAACCTTAGTTTAATTCAGCAAATAAATGGACACGATAAAGCCTTAATAACATTTCTAGTTGCCTTCATCTAAACCCTGTACATGAACATTTGAAAACACAAACACACTCACTCACAATTAGTTTTTCAGGTTCTGTTAGCCAGCTTACGAATTGCTATTAATAAAATAAAGATATCATGTCAAATCTAAATGAATCAGCTTACAGAAAAAGGAAACACATAGATATTAAGAATCAATTGTCCCTTTTATAGGTCACATACTTACTAGTTAATAATTTTAACTGATTTATAAGTATTTTGACCAAAAGTAGAAAATATTAAAAGCTTACTTCTATAATATTTACATGTATAAATACTAATAATATATGCAATTCATTTATATGTAGATAGAAAGTATACGTATGTGTATATACACCTACACATCATACACAGATAAACACATACATATTAACTTCAGTCAATAATTACTTGGTAAGTAGGAGTTTATGTTCAGGGTTTAAAATAAAGTTATGGAGGCAAGTGTTACATAAAGAAATGACTAAATGGCACCTGCATAATTTTCATAATAGTATTTTCTGGGTGGTTACCTTTTAATAACTTTTATTATTATTCTTGAATGTTTCTATATTGCTTATCTATTTTTTATTAATGAGGTTGTATCTTTCTCTTACAAAAGGAATTAAGTCCTTCTGTAGGATTTGTTGTGGCTAATGTGTTAAAACTAAAATATACTGGCAAATATTTTTACAATGTGTGAAAATACTATAAGAATTTTGAACTGTTCTTTCAAGCACAGTTTATTGCAATTATATATATAACAAATGGAATTAATTTGTTCGTGCATACAAAGCAGTTCAAGCCCAATGAATTACAGTTAAATCAACATTTAAAAAGAGAAACTAATTATTTTTTTGCCATGTCTATTTTTAAATACAAAGAACACATTTCACAGCCATGTTCTTGTAGAAAAATCATGGATAAAAAATTAAAGTATTTATCCCTGGGTTCAGAGAATGAAACTCAGAAATGCATTTCATTTTATAAAGAGTCATAAGAAAATCTTTAAAATGACATGTTTCAGGTAAATAACTGAAAATGATACAGCTCTATGTTGTTAGAGGTGAAAGTCTTTCATCTGTTTTTCTTACTGCCAAAGTTATTCCTTGGAAGTACGTGTAAGAAGTCAATCACTACAGCCATTAAGTCAGGGGTTCAAGAAGATGATGACCTCTTACCTTAGTTAAATATGTCCTCTTTAACATTTGCTACCTTTAGTCCTGAAGGGATTAGATTTTCTATCTACTTCTCACCAGAAATTAAAGAAGCAAAACTGAAGCATACACATCAAAGATGAAGTCCAAAAAGACGTGACTTAAGTCACACGGTGACAACTGATTTATTCATTAAGCATCCACTGCACATCAATTATATTCTAGCTGCCGGGGACACAGTTAATGAAGGGGATACTTGAAGGTATTTCACTTGATGGCCATTACAGTGGCCTTTCAACTCTATCATCTTAGGTCATCTAGGACTATCACAGAATTAAAGATCCAGAACGAACTGTAGAGGACATCTTGAACAAGCTCATTTTACAGCTGATTTCACTGGGTAGCAAGAGAGCAGACCTATTCTGTAGAAGGTAGTCTTTGAAACTGAAGAAACAGCCAAGCATGGGAAGAACCAGGTATAGCATTTACTAAGCCCACGGGGAGGAAAGACAGAGGGAAGGCCACGGTGACTGACTGAAGCAGACTGATGCTAAAGCAGCTTGGGATGAAGTCAGGAAATAGAAAAGCATGAGCTAAAGTCAGAGAATAGCCAGGATCAGGTCATGGTATGGAGGTTGGATTTAATTTTGTCAGTAAAAAAAAAATGGGAGAAGAGATTTGGTGATAAAACTTTTAAGAGAGCCTTCATACCGTTGGTATAGAGGAGAAGGAAAAGGAACCAGCAAGTTTGGGCAAAACAGAACTATGCAGGTGAACAAAACAGAACTATGTCACAGAAGCAGAGGGAGAAGAGCATGGCAGGTGGGGAGGAGAGAGCTGATCCATCCTGCCAACACTGCAGTCACGTCGAAGAGGTCATCTATAAACCCAGGGAATAGATTTAGTAAAACACGGAAAGGCAGAAGCTTCTACTGGAGACAAGTAAAAGATCATTCAGTCAAAGAATTTAGGAAATTGGTTTTTGCAAGAAAAGGGAAGGAAAGAGACACCCATGAAGAGACACCACTGAAATGGAAGTAAGGGTGGGAAAAAATTGTTGGCATGTAGATATGTTAGTTTGGATGCAGGTAAAGGCAAAAGAGACTAAGATGTGAGCAAGATCACAGAGGAGACAGAAGGGAATGAGAGCTGAAGCAGAGGTGGAAGAACTGGCTTTGGCAAAGGTTCAAGGAAATAAAAGACCAACAGCCATCTTTAAAGAATTAGAAAAAGCTAGTACAATTCACAAGTGATGGTCCCTCAGCAGAATAAAGGGTACATAATAAAGATACAGAGAGCATGTGGCTTGGGGACTCAAGGAGAAAAATGTTCTATGAAATAGCATGGGCTCCCTCACAAGATGATTTTATTTTATTTTTTTTAATATATTTTATTGATTTTTTACAGAGAGGAAGGAAGAGGAAGAGAGAGAGAGAGAGAGAGAGAGAGAGAGAGAGAGAGAGAGAGAGAGAGAGAGAGAGAGAGAGAGAGACGTGGATCAGCTGCCTCTTGCACTTTACCTACTGGGGAG
>PVJN01010091.1:0-58103 GCA_004026805.1 Lasiurus borealis | reverse complement strand
ATGTAAATCCTGGTCTCCGCTGCCAGCTATTCTATCTCCCAGACTATGAGGGCCTCGCCGACAGCGTCCCATGCACACAAGCCCCGCACAGCTGCTTTTATTTCCCTAATAATGAAAATAGCAGAAACACATCTGTTTTCGTGCTTCATTGTTGACAATTCACCAAAAAATGTGCATCCAATAGTTTTTATCCAAATAGGCAGAGACATATTGGGTCCAAAACACAGAGAGCTTATACTTTGCTTTGGTTTTAAGTTTGTGCAAGAAATTCAAAGTTTTGTATTTTGTGTCATGTCTAAAACAAATCCTTCTCAAATTCTGACAATATTCATAGTCAGGTTCCAGGCTGTTTCCTGGAGTGTCACTTCAGTGCCTTAAAGTTTGTTTCTACTTTTTATACAGTGTATTTTGAGAGTTATCTGACACACAAAAAAATAAATTGTGTGAAGTATTTTGGTCTTTCAAGCAGGAAATAGTAAAGCACAAATGGATATATAGTGCACACATGATGTAGGAGAAAGATGTGAGCAAAGAGATTACTGTTTCTTTACTATTACTTAGCATATATGTATTTGCTCTTTCTTTCCATTTTTAACCCCCCAAAACCTACCTTAAAAAATTTTATTCCTCCCCCTAATTGGTTTGGTTCAGTAGATAGAGTGCTGGCCTGCAGAATGAAGAGTTTCAGGTTCCATCCAGGTGAAGGGCACACATACCTCAGTTGCAGACTGGATCCCCAACCCCAGATGGGGCACGGGTGGGCGGCAACCCATGGATGTGTCTCTCTCACATCAATGTTTCTCTCTCCCTCTCTCTCCCTCCCTTCCACTCTCTCTAAAAATCAATGGAAAAATATTCTTGAGTGAGGGTTAACAAAAAAAAAGTTATTTCTCTTGGATAAAAACTTTTATATTAAAATGTTCAGTTTAACAGATGAATATTTTTCACAGTCTTGGGATAACATGCAGTATGATTTTACCACTCATGAACCACAGAGAAGGAGAGACAGCAGAAGAAACACAGCATGTAAAACTTTTAGCCCTCAAAGAAATGACGTTTTCAAACATGTCTTTTCAGAACGCCCAGCGTAAGTGTCAGGTGAATAGCTATGATCAACAGCGAAGGTTTTGGGAGAAGAACAAAGAAATGGAAGGCTGTTGGCTTTGATCTTAGAGTATGTTTCAACCACATTAAATAGACATTTAAATGCATATAACCACGTGGTAGTTAATAATAATAATCATGTCATTATCATAATACTTTAGATTATTAGAATCAAAATGTTTTAAACACACACCTAACTTTTTACCTATGCCATTACTTCAGTTTCAGAGCTAAGTCTTCTGAGAAACCTCTCTTTTGTTACTATCAATTTGAGATTCTTCCATATAATAGTAAATGGCTCATTGGTTGTCAAGATGAAGACAGAATATAGTTTTTGTTTCAGATGGAAAAACTGAAGAACTTAAAGTGAACCTCACCATTACCCATGGGTGTCCCAAAAGTTTATACTGCAGAACCCACATGTATCTAAATAGACTAGTGAGAAGAGTTAAATGGTTTTCCAAGATGTGAACAAATAAAACATTTTTAAGGCATTGTATTACTTTGAAGTGTCTTAGATATTCACTGCCAGAGGATCAATCAATACACAACCTGATGCTCGTCTAGCAGAGGTGCGCAGGATTATTCAACTGAGTTTCAAGATAAAGTTTCTTAAAGATTCCTCTCAAGAGAAGTAGGGAGCTTCATTGTTGGTACATGCTTTACTTTACACCTGTACTCCTTTTTATCAAGTCAGCCACAACCTATGATCAGTGTCCGTTTCCACACTCATATGTACCTGCTTGAATGTGTTGAGACTCAACTTTAGATATGATGCCTCTATTCTTTGAAAAGGCATTTATTAGCTCATTGAACCAGTAGTAAGTAGTCACTGTCTTTTCATAATTAAAAAGACCAGCTAGCCCGGCCAGCATAGTTCAGTGGTTGAGCATCGACCTATGAACCAGAAGGTCATGGTTCGATTTCTGGTCTGGGCACATACCCAGGTTGCAGACTCAGTTTCCCATGGGGGGTTGTGCAGGAGGCAGCCAATCAATGATTCTCCTCATCATTGGTATTTCTCTCTCTCTCTCCCTCTCCTTTCCTCCCTGAAATTAATAAAAAGAAAAAAGCCCCGCTAAATCACCTTTAAAAATATTTGCTACATGCCCTGACTAATTTGGCTCAGTAGATAGCCCAGGTTTGATTCCAGTCAAAGGCATATACCTTGGTTGCAGGCACATCCCCAGTGTAGGGAGTGGGGTATGTGTGTGCAGGAGGCAACTGATTGATGTTTCTCTCTCATCGATGTTTCTAACTCTCTATTCCTCTCCCTTCCTCTCTGTAAAAAAATAAATAAAATATATTTTTTTAAAAAAGAAAACATTTGCCATATATTCACACACTGCTATACTCTGCACAGAATCCACAGATGATGCGGTCCCTGCTTTCCAGATGCTTAACAACTAAACATTTCTGTTCTCTCTCTCTCTCTCTCTCTCTCTCTCTCTCTCTCTCTCTCTCTCTCTCTCTCTCTCTCTGTGTGTGTGTGTGTGTGTGTGTGTTAAACCCAAAGTTAATCTATAGAGTTAAAATGGGAGAAAATGCATAGTTTTAAAACCTAAAATAATCTAAGAACTGACTTTCCTAGTTGTAAATTAGGCGTGAGTGAGAAACCAGCAGTTTAATTTTTTTTCTTAATCTTAAAACAATTGACATTTTCCAGGAAAAGAAATGCCTAGAAATGGGAGAAGAAAGAAAGGCTTAAGCAACACTTCCCTCTCAGCTTTTGAACTTCCCAGCTTGGTTCTTCCTCACCATTTTGCCTGTTAAGCATTCTTTACTGTGCAGAATGCTGTTCTCTGCAGCTTTTCTCTGTAGCCTTGTTCAGACCAAGAGTCCAAAACTGTGCTCTGCCAAACATTGTTCTCTCTGATGACTCATCATTACAGAGAAGAAGGGGTCCATCAGAAAGGGTTCTGCACCAGAATTGAGGTACCTGAAAATTCCAGTTCCTCCATGAATTGAGAATTCATATTGGCCAAGTCCACTAAATTGATCCCTGACTCATTTCAACTGATTGATAAAATAAGTTAATAATGTTATTGTCTTACTAAAATGTTGAAAATTGAGAGGATTTTGAGCATTGCATATATTCTATATTACTTTGTTAGTAAACCTGCAAAAGAAATAATTGTAAATTTAAAACTAAAAGTCACAGATGAATTTTTTTAATTTACTGAGTCATATGAAATCTTGAAGCACAATTAAAAATCTCTAAGTGTGTGGGAACCTCTTTCCACGTCCCGCGTGGTTCAGGGTTTGGGTTCTGAAGGAGGCGGCACGCAAATAAAATGAGAGACCAGAAAGTATTAATTTGGGGATATTGGGGGGCCAGGCGGGAGCCCTCCTCTAGTGGAAAGGACTGCCACTTGCTCTGGCCTTTTTCTCCCTTTTATTAAGGCTTTGGGACACACCCCTAGCCTTTAGGCAGGAAATAACAAAACAGAAATTAACATGAAACAAACAGGTAGAGGCTGCTTCAGCCAACAATGTTTCAACTAAACAGGGAGTGATTAGCTCTGACCTTTCAGAGCAGTTAAGGTTGACCAGCCTTCTGGCCTCCTGTTTACATCCATTTAGTGAGAACAATATTTGGTTTCCGACAAAGTGGCCCTAGGAAATAATTGGGTGATCAAACAAACCAGTTTTGTAAAATCCAACTCATAAAATCTTCCCTCTTCCCCCAGCCACACTGGTCTTCTTTCGATTCCCACTCACAGCTTTCATATAATCAATGAATTCACTGATTTCAATATATGTCTAGGAAGAAAGCAGTGAGGACTATTTTAAGGTTCTTGTTTTCCTCTTCAAGCATATCTCATGGCATTTCCTTTCGGTAACTGTGCTCCAGGTATCATGGGCTCCTGTTTATATCAGCCCTTGTCATGGTGTCAGGACCTTTTCCTTGAAACTATTCATCCTTGCCCCATATTGTCACCTGGCCAATTCATTCTTATCGCTCTGATCTCTACTCTACTCAAATATTACCTTCACGAAGAGCCTTCCGTGACCATGCTCTCTCCATATACATAAAGATGTCTCTACCATTAACCCCTATCACATCATCCTCAAAGTATTTACCGCTTTTATTTCATTTATTTGTCCGGGATGCAATCAAATGAAAATGAAATCAATCTATCAGCTTCTAGTTCCAAAATGTATTCAGTGAATGTTTACTGAGCTCCACATCTATTAAAATGCTATCTAGCCATCGGCATCACTACTTTAGATTACTGTACTATCCCTCTAGTTGGAAGACCTCTTTTCAATTTATTCCCACATGTCAATTGTTTTTTGTTGATAGTCATAATGATTTTTTAAAAGTCGGATTCCTTAAATACCCACTTAAAATTTCCCAACTCTTAGAAAGAGATCCAAATTCCTTACCATGGCTTTCAAGACATGCCTACTTCTCTAGCCTTACCAACTACCATCTTTCCTCACTCTGCCCAGCATACTTCTTTTTTATATATATATTTATGTTACTGATTTTTTACAGAGAGGAAGAGAGAGGGATAGAAAATTAGAAACATCGATGAGAGAGAAACTGATCAACTGCCTCCTGCACACCTCCCACGGGAGATGTGCCTGCAATCAAGGTACATGCCCCCAACCGGAATCGAACCTAGGACCCTTCAGTCCGCAGGCCAACGTTCTGTCCACTGAGCCAAACTGGTCAGGGACTTCCAGCCATACTTCTGTTGGCCCTTCTTTCTATTCTACTCAGGACATTCATTTGTTGCCTATGCTTTAACACATGTCCCTCTGGCCTTCAGATAACTGGTTTACCCTCATCATTCAGCCCAAATGCAATCTGCTTAGACATGCCCTTCCTGACCATTGTCCACTCTCTGTCACTTCCCTATCTCCATGTTCTCCACAGCACATATCACTATCTGAAATAATCCTATTCTTCAATAAGTTTTTCATCTCTCCCACTAATGTGTTACACCTTTGAGGGCAGGGGCATTCTTTGTCTTATTCATCATGATTTCCTTAGGATATATCAAAATAGTAGCTATTTAATTCACATATTATCTAAATGAATTAATAAATGGTTCATTGGCTGTCCTCACAGAAATGTGGAAAGAACTTACCTGTCACATACACTGCTGTATTCCCACCCAGACTAGTTGCTTGGTACATTACTGATGTTTTAGATGTTTGTTAAATGCAAGACAAATAAATGACTGAGTCTGAAAAAGATAATAGAGATAAGCATTTTGGGGCTATAAATCAAAATTTATTTGTAATGGATTCTGTGGTAACGAAAGTTAGAAACTCTTTCTAGTATCTTTGGCAGCCTAGACAAAGGGCAGTTTGCCAAAACATTTCCTTTGAAAGATATGATGGTGTCAGTGAGAATAGATTATCATTCCAGACTAAAGTATTCATTCCCTTAGCTGCTAGGATCCTTGCCTACTGATGGCTCACAGCTGAGTCCCTCCCCAGGAATCACCCCCCCCCCCCCAACTCAAGAGCATTTCTTGACCCCAAATGATGTGACCCACATCTAGTGTAAAGCACAAACCCCTTTGGCTAAAATCCTCTGTAGAACTGCATCACAGATTGGGTACCTCTCTTCCCAGTTTTGCTTCCCTCTTTCCCTGAGAGGTGTTATTCTGCATTTAAAATCTCTATCAGAGTCTCTTCCCAGGGTAACTCATCTCAGAGAGCTGGCTCTAGGAACCACCTGTAAAATGGGATTTTCAAGTCGTATCCACCTCCCTCCAGCTGCAATGAAGACCTATCTCTGATACTAGGTAGAGTTCAGACTGCCTCTGGCTTGCTACCACGATGCAGTTGGGACAGGATACAAGTCGAAGGAAATATGCTGACAATAAAAATAAGTATATGAGAGGTTCAGGAAAAGTAGTAATTACAAGGATTACGGAATCCGATGGTTGTTGGCAGAAGTCACGGAGACACTAGAAAAATGAAATAAAAAGGATGTGAGCAGCTAATTACCAATACAAGTGAAATGTGAAAGCCAGGGGTCCTTGGCAGCCTATTTTTTTTCTCTCTAAGAATTAAACACTATTTGGAAGGCAGGTGCTGGGCTTTACAAATTTTTTTATAGGTCTATGGATAAATGAGACAAATAGGGACAATGCACTAATATATATATATATATTTTAATCTGAGTTTATTCCTTCTGAAAGACTGATATTCTGAGTGTCAACCTATGAACCAAGAGGTCACGGTTTGATTCCTAGTCAGGGCACATGCCTGGGTTGCAAGCTTGATCCTCAGTGGTGGTGGTGGCCGGGGGGGGAGGGGGGGGGGATGGGGAGTGTGTGTGCAGGAGGCAGCCAGTTAGTGGTTCTCTCTTATCATTAATGTTTCTATCTCTCTCCCTCTCCTTTCCTCTCTGAAATTAATAAAACAGCATTTTAAAAGACTATGAGAATAGTAGGGAGTATAAGTTTGTGTTTTTAAAATGCTCTTATTTAACAACAACAACAGCAAAAGTTGGCAGTTTAATATCAACTTCTTTTTGTTTTTAATCCTACTGATCCTTGAATTCCATAAGCAGGGTAAGTGCTCCTGCAGTCCCATTCTCCATTTCTCAGGGAAGAAACTGAGGCCCAGAGAGGCAAAAACCTTTCTCAGATCTGCCAGTTCATCTGTGGCAGCACCCAGGTCAAGCCGAGAAACCAGCCCTTTCCAGTATTTTCCAGTGGCCATTTCCATCTCCTTTTTGAAAAATAAAAATATCCTTATTTCCACCCAGCATTTTTGAACATATTTTTTCTAAAAATAGATTGTTATTTAACTTGCAGTGTTTGTTGTCTTGTCAAAACCGTATCACATGTATCTAAATTTATTTATATTTGAGCAGAGAATCTAATATAAAAATATTGCCTCCCCACTTGAGTTTATTTTCATTTGGATTCACCCTTTCAGAAATACCTAACGCATCAGGAAATTCTGCTCTAATAAATGATAAAAGCTGTATCACAACATGTCAGCCCAGCAGGTGACAAACACTCACATGCAGGAGGGCAAGTGCTTAGAATTCCCCACGAGGTAGCTTTTAAGTGTTTTGCAGAAGTTCTCTTTCTAGTATCTTTTGGCAGCCTATTGGAAGGGCAGGTAGCCAAGAATTGTACTTTAAAAGATGTAATTGGGTCAGTAACACTGGGTGATTTTTGCGGTTAATGATAAAGATAAGCAACCTGGGTTTGGAAGTAGCGAGAGAGCAATTTGCATATCTGCAGAGAGGACAAAAAGCAGCCTCCCCCAGAGGGGCTTTTCCATGTCTTGAAAAGTGACAGAATCCTTTCCTTAGCTGCTTGGAAGCATTCCGTTAGGTATATTCTTAAGTAGAACACAAGGGTGTGATCTGAATCACCAGGCGTGCTCCCCTTAGATTGGTTTACTCCTGTTGTCTGAAAAGGAAAGTTTTTACAGTTGTGTACGTAATGTCTTTGAACTCTGAACATCTGCCTGAAATAGCTGTTTTTGATTAAAATTAAACCAAAGCTTTTCACAAGTCGAAAATCTGCGGCAGATAAAAAGGGAAAAAACCGTGGCTGTTATGGGTACTGTGCAAGCTTTGACTTTCTTCTTCTCATGCCAAATTATGTGTCGGGGGCCCTTGCTCTTTTATTTCAAGAAGTAATAGGAGTTTGATGTTAAAACTTTGTAAATTTTTGAAGACACGGGACCTCTTCGCAGGTGTCAATGTAAGAAATGTCCAAATCTGTAGAGAATTTTTATGAGTTTATGTGAGCCAAACTGAGGGCGTATGCTGGGGAGCAAGATCGCAAATGATTCTAAAAAACAGTAACAGGTTTGCATCCTCTTTTATTCATTTGGAACTAGGAGAAACATAGTACATGGGAGTGGGAGAAAGCAAGATGGAGATTGATTACGGGATAGTTAATAAAATTCACTGCTCTCTTGAGGGTTAATCCTCTCTTTGAGAGGTATTACTTCTGATAATTTAAAGGTGTGTTAGCCTAGATGCACAAGAACAATGAACAGAGCTGGATTAAAACCTTTCGCTAAAGAAGGTATAGACCTGGGGCAGGACTACCCACCGTCACCTGCCCAGTAAGGAATTTCTTCAGATCACTTTGTGAGCTTATTTTCCACAGAACTTCTTTTTACCCACACAGGTACGGTGCAAAGACTTAAGCCAGTTTGCTAATAAGTATTTTAATTGTTCAACAACAAAAAGCAATGCGTAGTTTACTTCTTTGTCAATGTAAGAAAGTTCAAACCTGTCAATAATTTTTTCTGAATATTTCATTCTATTTTTATTAAATGTATTGGGGTGACATTGGTTAATGATATTATACAGGTTTCAAGTGTACAACTCTATAATACTCATCTGAACATTGCATTTGTATGGTTAGCACCCAAAGTCAAAACTCCTTTCATCACCATGTACTCAATACTCTACATTCTTCTACCACGTGGTCACCCGCCTTTCCCTTTGGTAACCACCATACTGTTGTCTGTGCCAATAACTTTTTGTTTATTTGTTTGTCTTGTTCATTTGTTGCTTTCAGTTTTATATCCCACATGTGAGCGAAATCATGTGATTTTTGACTTTTTCTGTCTTACTTTGCTTAGCATGATATTCTCAAGATTCATCCATGTTATTGAAAATGGCAGTATTTCACCTTTTCTTATGGCTGAGTTGTGTTCCATTGTATATATGTACCATATCTTCTTTATGTAATCAATTATTAAAGGATACCTCAGCTGTTTCTATGTCTTGGCCACCATGAGTAATGCTGCATATTTGAGCCCTGGCCAGTGTAGCTCAGTGGTAGAGCATCAGTCCTTGCCCTGAAGGGTTGAAGGTTTGATTCATGGTCAAGGGCACATACCTGCATTGCAGGTTTGATCCTTGAGCCTGGTTGAGGCACATGTGGTAGGCAACCAACCCATGTATCTCTCTCACATTAATGTTTATCTCTCCCCCTCCCTCCCTTTCACTCTCTAAAAAAAATAAGGGAGGGGTGTGATATCTTCAGGTGAGGATTAACAACTAAAAGTTTGAGTCAAACTGACAATATATGCTTGGGAGCAAGATCTCAAGCGTTCTGGAGAAAAACAGTTTTACAATTTCTTTTATGCATTTGAAATTAAGGAGGAGACATAAATAACATTACATGAAAGTAGGAGAAAGCAAAGTGGAGATTAGATTACAGGATACTTAAGGTTATTTGTTCCCTTGAGGGTGCTTAGAAGGGATCTGAAAGAGTGGTTCACACATTAGAGGGAGGGGTCTGAAACAGGAATTTCAAAGATTTGTTAACCCATTCCCACAGGGCTTGCTTAAGGAAAAGACAGAGTTAAAATGACTACCCACTGCAATCTGCCCAATTAGGGATTTTTGCTTTATCTAGGAATTGCTGTGAAGGTATTTTGTAGAGTGCTTAGCATTTACAGTCAGCTGAACTAAAGCAGAGGAGATTATTCTCCCTAAAGTGGGTGAGCCTCATCAGTTCAAAGGCCTTTCAAAGCAAACACTGAGGTTTCCTGAGGACAAAGTGCTACCTAAAGTCTCCTAAAGACTCATGAGGCAGGAATCTGAAATATTATCACCACAAATTTTCAAATGTTTATTTAAAATAGATGTTTTCTTTGCATCAACATAAAGAATCAAAAGCCGTTGTAATGAGTAACAAATTTAAGAAATGTGCTTAGCTAAATGCACATTTTTTTTCTTTTGTAGATGTAAAAATGTTAACTACTAATATCATACAAACACAAAATACATTTTTTTAAAAGTTTCTCTGTGCCTTAGCTTCTCATTAGGTCATGTAAACTAAAATCTCTCAATAACCTTGAGTTAAAAATCAGGTTGTGACCCTAGCTGGTTTGGGTCAGTGGAGAGAGGGTTGACCTGTGGACTGAATGGTCCAGGGTTCAAGTCTGATTAAGGACACATGTCTGGGTTGCGGTTCGATTCCCAGTGGGGCGGGGAGGGGGGGTGCATGCAGGACGCAGCCAATCAATGATTCTTTCTCATCCTTGATGTTTCTATCCCTCTGTCCCTCTCCCTTCCTCTCTACAATCAATAAAAATATATATATTTTTTAAAATCAGGTTGTGCTCGGTCGATGTGACTCAGTGGTTGAATGTCAACCCATAAAACCAGGAGGTCATGGTGAGATTCCTGGTCGGGGCACATGTCTAATTTGCAGGTTCGATTCCCAATAGGCAGCCGATCAATGATTCTCTCTCATCATTGATGTTTCTATCTCTCTCTCCCTCTTCCTTCTTCTCTGAAATCAATAAAAATCAGGTTAATAAGAAAATGCTGAGGGGTTTCCCCCAGGGCTGTGTCTCTAGATGCCGAAGAATGAGCTTCATAGACCAGAAAATGTAAGCAAAAGTGTGGAAAACTTATTACAAACAGATGCAGTCTCCCCACATGGGGAGGGGCTCCAATAATGGGCTTCGCATTAAAGCTTTGTGGTCCAGGAGGATATGTTTTCTACCAGCCTGCCCTGTATCTACTCGTGTCATCACCTGATTGAGTCCCTCCATTGTCCTTGCCCAGCCGCGGACCTGAACTTTCCCTGTCTCTATATGTTCTTTCTCTGTTCCGATGCTGAACTTCCTGTTTTTGTATGTGTCAGTACACCTCCCTTGCTTTCCCATGCGTCCCGCTTTCAGCCCAGAAACATTTCTTTCTGCCTGGTTGGTTCCTGTGATCAGGCTGGCTCAAACTGCCCCATCTGTCCCTGCCTATGTTCCACCTGTCTGTGTTTCCCACTGGAGCCAGCCTGCCTGCCTCTCAAGCTAACGTCTCTCCAAGTCGTCACTAGACCGCTAGTGATAACAATTTAAATGGTCTCCTTTGCCTGCTGTTGATTAAGTCATTGTGAGCAGCTTGATTTGGCATCTCTTCTATTTGCTGTGGAGCGAACACACTTACTCTTGTTTGCTTGGCAGTTTCCGTTTTCCTTACAAGTTAGACACTAGACTCTCTATAAGTCAGTTCTAGTAAGTTTACTGTGTGTCAGTTTAGCTGACAAAAGTTTCTAAGGATCTAGAAAGCTGGAGAACTGACCTCCAGATGCCTCAGCCTCCCTAAAGCGTTTTCCTTTCCAAAGCTCTGCCTGAGTAGGCCTCTGGAGACAAAATGGCAGTGTGAGTCCTTCCCATTATTTTTTTCTCTTCACCTTGAATAAATCAAAACGGGATCTAGTGGAGATTAAAAATCCAAAGGAATAGTACAGAACTTCCATCAGAGAGGTGAGAAAATAAAAAATCCTTTGCTCTACTACTAAAAAGACCCGCGACTTTATTTTTTTACAAGTTCCTTAGTATATCTGAATTTTTATATTTTGCATGGCATATCAGGAAGAATCACAGGAAGAATGATCAGACATGAATTCAACTTTGACACTGTGTGTCATGTCCCATTAAAACATCACCTCGGTTTTTTAGATCTCAGTTCCTCTCCAAGACTAGCCAACAGAGAAACCACGGGAACCCAAATCTGAGCTCAAGGCTATTTCAACTAGAATTTACCAGATAACTTTTTACTCTTTCCTTTATTGGCTGTCATTGGAATAGTAAATTTGCATGGTATCATTATATTACCTTTAGTAGGACATTTTTATTTTGCTGTTTACTCTTAACATTATTGTACACTAATAGCCCACTGTGTGTGATATTGCACACAGTAGGCCGCCCTATGATGCTTATGCAGGAGCCGGTGGGAACTGCAGCACACTTCTGGGAGCCATGCTGTTTCCATGGGAGCCGAGAGGGACTCGTGCAGATTCTGTGGGAGGCAGGAGGGACCCACGTTGCTTCTGCAGGAGGCGGGTCTGCCGTCTCCTCTCCAGGCCTGTGCTTGAATGTGGAGGCTGCGGGCTGTTCCCCCTGTCCCTTCCATGTCTGCTCCAGCCCCAGGGGGCCGGCCTGTGCCGGGCACAGCGATGAAGCAAGCATTCCACCAGCCACTCATGCTGCCTGCTCTCAGTGGCCGCTCCTGAGCTCACCCCCACTCTGAGACTAGGAGACTCTGGCGGGGCTGAGAGGACTAGGTACCACCATCTTGTGGCTATGGGCACCGCTCATCTTTGTGATGGAGTGATGGTTAATTTACATATTACCCTTTTATTAGATAGGATAGTCCTGTTACCAATCTATGCAAAAACACAGATTTTGAAAACCCTTCATCAAAACAATAGAAATGAAAGGCCTTAAAGCTCAATGATTGCAAAGAAATACTGAGAGGAACCCGAGAGAAACTATTTGTATAGGAACTTAATACTTTGAATGTTTATAAAGCACTTGTTTTTTCCCATCCGTCACCCAAGCTGCCTTTTAAGGAAACAAAATATATTTGGAATAATTTGGGAAATATTTCTGATTCAAGGGAAAAATCAGGAATCATGTGTTTTCCATAATACACAGAAATTTAAGCTCTATTCCAAGAAGATAGAAATATTTGGGAAAGACAAATGTAGTTTTAATTACTAAAAATCAAAAGAATTACATAGAAGAAAGATGATTTTTTTTTCCCCTAAATCAGGGAAATTTAAAAACTAAGACAATTTTTTTTTTCTGCAGATTTCTCTGGAAATGTACCCACTTCTCAAAGGCATTTAGTGTTTATTCACAAGTGAAAACCGCACATTGTTATCCTGTCTCAGGTTAGACAAGTTTATTTATAAAGATTTCAAAATGCTCGATGCTTATCACATTCTAGTACACAGGCTCTCCCAGTGGCAGGGGCATGAATGGAGGCATTTTCTTATTAAACTTACCAGAAAGGGATCTTGAAAGCATAACTAAGATTTTTCAGATAAGGAAAAAAATCACACAGTACCTTTTAAAAAACGGTTAGGGTGACCCTGATTTTGCAGAAACCTTTTTATTTCTTTTTTTTTCTGCACAGAAATCTGGAACACACTTTGGAGTTTTGAATCTGTTAGCAGAAATGGGCAAAGTGTACTTTAATAACTACAGATAACTAGCCAATTTCCCTGTCTGTGCTCTCACAATCTAGCAATGTTTGAGACAGGGAGCCTATAAACATTTCAGCTACTGGAATTCTGACCTCAATTTTGTTCTGTTCTTTTCTGTAATCCTCACGTGAATGAGATGAACTAGGGAGTTAGCGATAATTATGAAATGCTTTAATGTACACTAAATTTTTAATACGAGCTGAGGTTTTGAAATTTTCTCTTGGAAATAATATTTTATTTTAATTGTTTGGCTCTTCTTTAAAAAAACTTGAGTTTTTTACACTACCCTACTTGGATGAAGGAAGGATTGGCAGTGAGTGGTTTGTAGAAAAATAGAAGTTTCTCACCAAAAGGAATGTTAGGGATAATCTAATCAAAGTACCAAGTGAGATAGGGCAGGCCAGGCTGAGGGACACCCCTCTTCCCCCCATTCAGTGCATGAATTTTCATGCACCAGGCCTCTAGTAATACATATTTCAGAATTTGGAAGCCACATGCTTTCTATTGCAACTATTTAATTTTACTGTTTTAGCAATACATAAACAAGTGAGAGTGGCCATATTCTAAAAACACTTTATTTATAGATACTGACATTTGAATTTCATATAATTTTCACATTATGAAACATTTTTCTTCAAAAATTTTTCAAGAATTAAAAAATGTGAAAATCAGTTTCACCTGGCTATAGTCAGAGTTTACCAACCCTGAAATCTATAATAATAAAAGTATAATATGCTAATTAGACCAGACAGCTGAATGACCTTCTGTGTTTGTTTGTTGTTGTTGTTGTTGTTTATATATATATACACACATTTTATTGATTTTTTACAGAGAGGAAGGGAGAGGGATAGTTAGAAACATCGATGAGAGAGAGACATCGATTAGCTGCCTCCTGCACAGCTACATCCTACTGGGGAAGTGCCTGCAACCAAGGTACATCCCTCTGACTGGAATCGAACTTGGGACCTTTCAGTCTGCAGGCCGACACTCTATCCACTGAGCCAAACCGGTTTCAGCTGAACGACCTTCTGGATGAAGCCTGAGCTGTGAGTGCCAAGGCGGGCTGCTATGGCTGTGAGGGCTGAGTCCCTTATACGAATTTTGTGCATCAGGCCTCTAGCAATGTAATAAAATTAAAGTAGCTCAACTTCTGATTCTTCTTTACATCACTGTGATTACTGTTTATTTAATCTGTGTCTAAATGCAAAAATATGTAGTACCATGGGAGTTTTAGAATGAAACGAGGCAGAAGCAAACTCAAATAATTCCTTACGAACTTACTCTAGAAAATGAACTATGTAGTTCAGTCTGTATGCATCAGTACCTCCATCTAACTGGGGGTTCTTTGAAGTAACTTACATATAGAATACAGTGATTACTAAACAATAAGTAATAAGCATATGCTGCCTTTAATCTTCCATATATTAAAAATAATCAGTAAACACAACAACTATTTACAATATAGACCACAAACTGTAGCCTTCAGGTGAAATCCTGCCTGCTTCCTATTTTTGTAATAAAGTCTTAATGGAACACAGCCACTCCCATTCATTTATTGTACTTCCTGTCACTGCTTTCCGTCTACAGTGGTAAGGCTGAGTAATGATGACAGAAGTCTTATTTTCCGCAAAGTCAAAATGGTTGTTATCTAGCCCTTTACAGAAAAAAAAAAAATTGCTGACACTTAGACTAACAAAAATAGTTTTCTAGGAAGAATATTTTAACAGTGATATTGTTTAGAATTGCGGGTGTTCGGTTGCTATAAAGAGCAAAACAACCATAGATCATGAATGTACACACTTACTGCCTGCCTCCAGGTGGGTTAGTCCCACTGCCCTCCCTTGGCAGGCCAGTGGTGTACAATAAGCTTTTGAATGAGTAGGACCAGGGCTCTGAATCTGTAGGTACTTGGGGTTGTACAACTGCTCACAAAAAATGGATTGGGTCTTAAAGTCTACCCAGCTGATCCCACAGAGCTATTTGAATACCTAAGTATTTACTAGGTGAAAGAACCTTCTAGAGAAAAGGCTTTGGAAGTATCACACTCTACGTTCCAGTGTTAGAAAAATGGCTAGCTCGCCCTACATGTGAGAAGCTAAGTGATGCCGAAAGGATCCTCTCTGAGCGACAGAAAAGTCCTCAACCCACTGAAGTCAGGTGCAGAGTGACAAGAGAATCGAGAAGAAATTTCACAGACTTTCACACTGCCTCGAGTGGCGGCTTCCTATCACTCTCATGCAGCTGGCTATTAAACACAGAAAAACATCTTCAACCAAAGCACTTGCCAGTAGAACCAGAAAGACTGTCAAGGAAATTCCATTCATTCTATTTTGGACAACTAACAGACCCAGATAAATTATGATAATTCAAAAGGATAAAATTGGGAAAGCAGAGATAAATGTTTGTCATCCGAGCAAATATTTTTCAGAACAAGAAGAAAATAAATACGGATTGAAAAGTATAGATATGAACAATATTGTAGGAGACATTTCCATGTAGTGGGGAAAAATGACGGTATAGAATATCTTGTATTTTTAAGAAAACTTGCCAAAAAATGAACTTTATACAATAAAATAATTAAAAATAAAATGGGAAAAGTAAAAAAAAAGAAATCAGGGGAAATGACACTGAAAGTCTTCAAATCTAATTATAAACAGATATAAACATAGTAAACCAAATTAATTATATGAATACGTGCTTGAAAAAACTCTACAAAAACCGGAAATTAAAAAATGAAGAAAATATAAGAGCTATAATGCATAAATAATGGTAAAGTGTTGTGAAAAGGGATATGCATGAAACACAATAGAAAGTTTGAAACCACTAGAATATGAAAAAATAAAATAGACAAATTAAATAAATTGAAAGAAAATCAAATAAAACACATTAAAAAAATAACTAAAGGTCAGAGAAGTAAATTGATAAACTATGCCACAGCATTTTCAAGGGTAGAGTGGAGATAGAAATGTTGTTAATCATAGTAGCTGAAGAATTTGGATTTAGCATCCATGTGGAGGCACTAGATAAGACCAGCATCCATATGGAGGCAGGGGAAGTTAGTACAGAAACACACCTTATGCATAAACCTGAAACAACTTCAGTGAAAAATCAACTATAAGAAAGTCACCTACTCTTAGTGAGGGAAAACGAAAAATTTTTCTGGTCTTTTTGAATTCATGTAAATGGGTAAACAAAGACCTGCTTTCAGGGAATTGGGATTTAACTTCACACCACATATATGGCCCAAGACCCATAACACTAAGAAATAAAAAGAAAAAGTTGGATATTAATCGTTCATTAAAAAAGCTATCTCAACCAATGTTTAACATAAAACCATACTAAAGATAAATTTTTAGCCCTTGCTGGTTTGAGTCAGTGGACAGAGCAGTGGCCTGCTGATAAAAGAGACCCAGGTTCAATTCCAGTCAAGGGCACATGCCTGGATTGCAGGCTTGATCCCCAGTAGGGAGCACATAGGAGGCAGCTGATCATGATTCTCTCATCATAGATATTTCTCTCTCTCTCCTTCTCCCTTCCTCTCTGAAATAAATAGCATATTTTTTTAAAAAGATAAACTTTTAAAACACAATGCAAACAATCTGTTATGAACAGAATTACAAGGGAAAAAAATAATTGGATTAAATGTTCAGATGCAATCCTGCTTTGGCATTTTCTTTCCTTTTACTGGTCAACAACATGGAAAGCATTTCTATTAAAAGTCAAGAAAAAAACTTTAATTTTTATTGTCATAATTGAACTTAGAACTTTACGTTGTTTACTTGCTTCTTATATCTATAAAAATAGTTAAAATTCTGCTTAAACTTATTAATATATGAAGATATTTTTACGATGCCTCTCATCCTCCCTCTCTTTCTCCTTTTTTGTAGCAGTTCTTGCCCAATAGAGTTGGGAAATTATAGCCAGGTATCTCCTCTATCAAGAATAGCTTGTTTACAAGCTCACTTGTAAATCACGATGTAGAATCTAACTAGCACAGTTTTATGTTCTATTATCTTCATAGTTATTACCTTCCTACTTCTAAGGTTAAAAAGTACAAGCTGGACAACTCCTTATTTTTTAATAAAAATATTCTGCATTTATGTCCATATGACTAAGTATTCCACTTCACAACAATCTGAGGGAGATTGTCTACCTTATATAGTAGCCTGAAATTTGCTGTTATATTTTAGTGCGTCTCTGTTTCAGGTAGAGAATATTAAGTTCATTTTTGCCCTTGTTTTGGCATTACTGTTTTTGTTTTGTTTTTCCAGAACAAGGCTATGTCAAAGAAAAAGTAAAAGTTGGCATGCTAGTTATTTTTATTTATTTTTTTTACTTAATGGTATAATGGCTCAAGAAAGTCAGTGTTCTATAGGCACAAATAAAGGAGTGGATCGTGCAATGAAAATAGGTCTTGGGCTGAGTCCAGTTTGACTCAGTGGATAGAGCGTCAGCTTGTGGACTGAAAGGTCCCAGGTTCGATTCCGGTTGGGGGCACATGCCTTGCTTGCAGGCACATCTCCACAGTGGGGTGTGCAGGAGGTGGCTGATCGATGTCTCTCTCTCATCGATGTTTCTGACTTTCTATCTCTCTCCCTTCCTCTCTGTAAAAAAATCAACAAAATATGTTTTTTAAAAAATAGGTCTTGGTTTATGTGGTAAGAAACTGGATGTTAAAAACATAAGGAGGAACTCTAGCCCTCAATCGCTCCTATTTTATGTCCTGCGAAGTAAATCCATTCTCAGGCGCCTGTGCATATAAGTTTGTTATTTAGCATTTCACTGAGTCTTCCTTTTGAAATTTACCAGGAAATAGACATGGGGTCACGGGTCCAAGAGCTTTGCCTTGTTCTCTGTGGGAAGGTGGAGCTTCCCCCAACACCCAGCTCTGACCCTTTAATGCACGGCCATTGCTTTCTGCCCTTGATCACTGGGTAGGAATTACCCACATGCAGAGAGCTGCTTTTGTTAACGTGGGTCATACAGGACATTCTTGGTAACAACTAAAGAAGGATTACTGGAGAGAGAGAGAGAGAGAGAGAGAGAGAGAGAGAGAGAGAGAGAGAGAGAGAGAGAGAGAGAGAGAGAGAGAGAGAGAGAGAGAGAGAGAGAGAGAGAGAGAGAGAGAGAGAGAGAGAGAGAGAGAGAGAGAGAGAGAGAGAGAGAGAGAGAGAGAGAGAGGAAGAGAGATATGGAGGAGAAGCTGAACATATTTTCTTAATGTATTTTCTAAAAGGGGCATATATTTTATTTCACAAACTAGCACAGAATCACTTTTTTTTCTTTTCAGAATTTTAATTTTAAACTAATAAGGGTTAGAATTGTTTTACGCTTTAATAAAAATATACATTCTGGCTGGTAAAACACTTTTCCTTAAATAGTTACAATGGGAACCTGGTAAGTTTTCCATGAGACATTTTCTGGGTCATTGGGTCCAATGTTTTAATCTCCTGGATGATGCGTGTGAAGAAACCCAGGGAGGTAGGACTCTCAGAGTCGGGCCAGGAGTTAATAACCAAGCTGAGACTTGAACTTACTACCTCCCTGGACTCATGGCAAATGTTCTACTCACAACAGCACAACCTATGGCCTCTAAGGAGAGTGAATGATTGGTCCCTTTCTGTCTGGGACTTCCCTAAGGTTTTACATGATGCACCTTAAGCTTTTACAGTGAACGCTCTTATTGTTGAGATGATTTCACAGTCAGTGCTTCGTTTCTCTGAGAACTGAACTCTGCAAAGCTCCTCTCAGATGGCCAGGACCAGTCTGCTGAGTGGTCTCTGAGAGCTGCATGACAGAGGATTGCCACATGAGCTAAATGTGCTTCTCTAAATCCAAAAGCTTTTGATTTTCTCTTTCATGGAGTGGACCCACACTTTAGATAGAGTCCTCTTTTCAGAAAAACGTTGTTTTAGAATATTTAAGAATAAATTACTATGAGGTTTTATTCTCTAGAGCAGTGGTTCTCAACCTTCCTAAGGCCGCGATCCTTGCATACAGTTCCTCATGTGATGGTGACCCCCAACCATGAAATGTTGCTACTGTGATGCATCGTGATGTAAATATCTGCATTTTCCGATGGTCTTAGGCGACCCCTGTGAAAGGGTCATTCGACCCCCCAAAGGGGTCGCGACCCACAGGGTGAGAACCACTGCTCTAGAGTCTTCCATATTACATTTTTATACAGTATTAGAGGCCTGGTGCACAAAATCCATACGTGGGTATGGTCCCTAGGGCTGGCCTGTAATCAGGGTCATCTTCCCCCGCTGCCCACAGCTGGCCCTACCCCTCCTCCCCTGCTGCCACCCACCCCCAGTTCCCTGTTCGCCATCAGGTGATTGGAGCCTGCTGGCTGGGGTAAGGGACCGAGGAGTCGGCTGCCCCCACTGCGGGTCATCCTCTGTGTGTGGGGTGACCGGCCAGGCAGGGGCTTTGGCCTGGTGCCCTCTGTGTCCCCTGCCACCCACCCCTTGCTCCCCATTTGCCATAGGGTGATCAGAGCCTGCCGGCCAAGGAAAGGGTCTGAGAAGTGGCAGTGAGCCTCATAGTGATGGATCAAGCAATAGCTCTGGTCATTCTACCTTTAGGGTCAATTTGCATGTTGCCTTTTATGTACAGGACAGAGGCCCAGTGCATGGGTGGGAGCTGGCTGGCCTGCCCTGACAGGGGCCCCAGATTGGGATGTGAGTCCTCTCTGGGGGGCAGGGCCAGCTGGAGCGAGGGACCGCATGCGGTTTGCAAACCAGCCATGCCCCAGATCGAGGTGGGGGTCCCTGCTGGGGAGGGGCAGGGCTGGCCAGGCCTCAGTCATTCTGGTCTTTGGTTGTTCTGATTGTTCCGTCATTTCGGTCATTGGGCTTTTATTATAAAGGATGAAAATGTCTAAAATATTTATTCTAAATATTTTCCTTCTGACTCACACACAAAAAAAGGTAATATACCATCTAATTGCCATCTACTTTAATATTCCACTAAAAATTGGGGGAGTTTTAGTAAATCTAAATTTGAAAAATGTTGAGTTTTTCTAAATTTTTAAAGTATTTCTAATTATGAAGGACATTTATATATATGAGAGAGAGAGAGAGAGAGAGAGAGAGAGAGAGAGAGAATCATTAATCAGCTGCCTTCTGCACATTCCCACCTGTGAAACAAGAAACAAAACCGAGGCATGTACCCTGACCTGGAATTGAGCTGTGACCTCCTGGTTCATAGGTCAGTGCTCAACCACTGAGCCATGCCAGCTGGGCTTAGTGTTCTTTATTCGATGGGAATATTGTCTCATCACAGGAAGTTAGCATTACATGAGAAGCGACTCATCAGAAACCTTTTATTTACTGACCTTTCCATTTTTTTACATTTATTATTATTAAAAATACACTATATTGGTAACAGGAATCACAGGCTCAAGTAATAGGGAAGAGCCTGTGTCGTTGGGGTGAGTTTCAGCACTGATGTTGGTTACTTCCTGGCAAGAGCACCTCTGCAGGCAACTAGTCTGAAAGGGGTTCTCAACAGTAAGGCAGGGATCAAGGGATCCTCAAACATACTTGATTCCTGGCCTTAATGGGAGCAGCCTGATTTCCTGGATTAATGAATAGAATAATAATAATAATAATAATAACAATAATAATAATAATAATAATACCCACCATATTGGAACCAAGAAGGATAGGCCCTCGGCAGAACTGCAAAGGGAAAACAATTAGACTCTTTCAACATTGCAGTCCACTTTCCTGTCTTTCCTTCCCTTGTTCCCCAACTCGCACTTTGTGACAACCATCTGCCATCTTCCTTTAAGCAGCAATTACTTCTGCTGAGACATTAGTTACTGTCAGTGCATGGCGTTAAATCGGTGTCTCGTGGTATCTGCTTCTTGATGCACCATTCACTTAAATGTCACTTTCTGATTTCCTCCACCCAAAACACACACACACACACACACACACACACACACACACACACACACACACGTGCACCCACGCTTAAAGGAGAGATATTTTAGGTTTGAAATGCTGACCTCTGCTTTACAAATTGCCCTGTATATGCACTGACTTGTCATCCTGTTGTGTGATTTACATAGAAAGCCCTTTCTGTTCTATTTCCACATAACCCTTGCCTGCTTAATCTGGTTCTTTTCTTCTCCAGAATGAAATCAGAGAAAATTGTATGCGCATATTGATGTACAGGTCCATGTTCATGAGGTTGAAGTTTTAACAGATGCATTTTTGCATTATAAATGTTTTATGTTTTAAAAATAACAATCAGTCCAGAATTTCTTACATTTGTAGGCTTCAATATACGGTATTCAGAAAGCTAGGAGATAACAAAAATATGAAATTATTCTCAATATTAACAGCAAAGAACAACAAAAATCAACAAACAAGTGAGGAATGGCTTGCTTTTATTTGGCTACTATTACAATATGGAGAACACTCTGGATTTGGCAGGGTGGATGGCCCTAGACTTTTACAGAGAAATTAGACAAGTTACTGGAGGTCTGATTGGACAACGGGATTAGTTTTTGTCATCACAGGGATCTTGGTCAGTTAGTTGAATAAAAAAAAAAAATGTTTATCTCTGTGGCTACCTAGTTGTGTGTATGTGGTTTTTTGCTTTGTTTTATTTTGTTTGCAGAGAGAGAAAGCTCAGCTAAGTTTTTAGGAAATGAAGAATGGTAATTTAGAGGATCTGTAATTTGCATGGTCAAAGGTAAACAGAGTGGACATTGAGAGTCTCAAGGGAATCAGGAGAAAGAGTTATAGTAAGTTTTCCCTAACTCATATGAGAAAATGGGTCTTTGCAGTAAAAACTGAAAATTTTTAAGTGTTTACTTGATAATACATTAAAAATAATATCAAACCTATCACATAGTTACTATATAATTTATAGTTGGCAAAAATAACAATTTTATGAAAACTAGCTATATTTTATAAAAATAAAACAATTGTTCCATTTACTTTTTTTTAAATTTTAATGCATTTTTAAAGGTCTGGCTAGAATCTCATTTTGATTTAGGTATTCATTCTGTTTCAATACACTGTTTTGGTTGAAGTAAGCAAAGAATATCCAGCTTCACACAGGTATGTAGTTGGAAAAGGGAAGAGTAGGCTTTTTGGATAATTACAAATAATCTTCTTTGATACAGTAACAAAACTCAACAAGTTGTAGTTTCTGAAGATTATTACAACATGGGTCCTGACACCATATCAATAAATGTTTCACGCTCTGTTATATTATAATCTATTGATCTACTTGCATTTTGAATGGATCTTTACCCACACATGGTTTTGTAACATTGCACATAAAACTTAGAGAAAATATGGAGTCACTGCATAATACAGATCTTCTAAATGTTGTTGCATTTCATTAAATAATATAAAAAAATAACATTTAATAATATCACCCCTGATCAATTCAGGAAAGTCTTTTAGAAATGGAAAGCTCCTAGTGTTGGTTAAACATTTTCCAAAATTCTAATTTTTTTTTTTACTTAAAAGCCTGAATTTTATCATTGACAGCAAAAAACTGTGAGTTGTTTTTTTAATATAGTCTCACTGTGTGCGTTTTTGAACATTTCTGCCCAACATCCAACTCCCCAAAACTACAGTTGGTCTGTTAGCTCATGTAAAAAAAGGAACTAGTTCATTCAGCTCAGCAACTACTTGCATAAGTGCTTTTTCTCAAGACAGTCGTTCCTGGGTAGGTAGCTGAGGTGCTATGTGCATAATCCCATTTCTTCACCCAGAATATTTAAAACAGGCATACTCAAGGGTTGAGACTTAATAAAGTCTAGAATTGTTGTTGCTTCATCAAGAATATTCTTAAGTGAAACTAACTTCCTTTGCCACTGTGAGCACAGTGAAATAAAAAAAATGCAATGAATGCATCTTAGGACGGTTTAGAGCCACTGCCTTAATTTGTACTGAAGTGCTTTTGCACTATCAATGTGAATGTCAACATAATAAAAAACCAAATGATTTCTTAATATAACTATAAAAATAGTTTTGACCTTAAAAAAAAAAAGTTGGGAATTCCCAAAAGCCACTGGACTACACTTTAAAAACTGCTAATCTAGTGTGATGACTCAAAAACTAAGGAGCCAAAAAAAAAAAAGGAAAAAAAAGGCATTTCTTTAACCAAACATATTGGTCCCCTCGCTGTATTTTTTTAAATGCCTTTGGACAGGAAATGCATTCCCCAGTTTACTACACACTGCCTGCCCCTTTGACTCAGTTCTGGTTCACTCATTTATGTTAATTGGCCTCAATAGAATTTGAGTCTGTGATCACAGTCATAATTCAGCCTTGCTCATTCAATGAGGCAAAGTGAAATCTGAGGCCTAAGTCTCCAAAAGTCAGCATAGAAAACTTTTCAAAGTAATACAAGTTCAGTCAGCATTCCCAGTATAGCACACAACTCTTATCAGTAAACATGAGCTAGTGATATGAAAATATCCACATACATGCTCTCAAGTGAAATAAGAATATTATAGCCTCAATAAGTTTAGTAATGATGACCCTCATTTTGCTCACTGCAATTCTGCATAATTTCAGTTCTCTTCCAGTGAAAGTATATTAATGCTTATGGAAAATATATGTACATTTGCTATATTTGAAATACCGTATATTCTGGTGTATAGGATGACTTTTTAACCCAGGAAAATCTTCTTAAAAGTCAGGGGTCGTCTTATACACTGGGTGTCATCTTATAGGGCAGGTTTATCCCAAACACTATATTTTAACTGGAAAAGTTGGAGGTCGTCTTATATGCCCAGTCGTCTTATACACCGGAAAATACGGTATGTGTTTCTATATACATTTGAAAACATGACTTTCTTTCAGACTTTTATTGTGTGTCTATATTTTGGCAGGCACAAAGTCTGCTGAGGGTACAAAATTAGGGTCTTTGCCTTCAATATCTCTAATTTCTAGGGGAAATAGATGCATGAACACAATCATGACACACCACACTAAGGGTCATAATCAAGCTGTACGCAGGATCATACTAACAATAGGGATGGAGGATATGGTTCAGGGAATGACTATCCTGGGAGAGACAGGAAGTAGACAACAAAGTGCCTACTCTGGGTCTTGAAGAAGAGAGCAATTTCCTCCCCAGCAGCAGGAACAAGGAAGGCATTCCTGGCAGAGCAAACAGCAGGTCCCCAGGTGGCCAAGATGTCTGAGGCAATAGGCATAGATGGGGGTGAGGGCATCTTGGTCTTCTCTAACTTACAGTTATAAACGGGGTGCCTGTTAGAAGGTCTGCTAAATATCAGGCCAAAAAGCATAATTGAGAACTTCTAGAACACGTTCAATGTCTTTTTTTAATAATTCATTTTAAAAATGAATTTTTTTTCTTATCTTTTCTGCTTTGTAGGCTTTTCCAATGGCTGCCTTTCCACATTCTAAACAATCCCAGCTTTCAGTCTGAGTTGCTCTGACCTCCTCTCCACCACTAATCATTGTTTCGAAGTAGACTGGTTTTTTTGTATTACGTTCTGTGAAGGTCATATGCCTAGGGGATTTTAGAAAAAAAAAATGGCCATTTTCCATCAAGTATATGATGGTCTAATTTTAATATCAATGGAAATTAGAATACCTTTCTTCTTAAAAGTTAAAAATTTTTTTTAATCGAAGCATTACTATAAAGCCCTATTTACAGTCATACAGGAGACACCCTGTGCTCTATGGAAGAGTGTGTGCCTTTTACATACTTTGTATTCTCGTCCATTTCTTCATCAGTCATAATATTTATCCATTTTTTCCTTGGTAACATATTCTATTCTTGGTTTCACTCATGGTGGATTTTCGAAGCCACTGGCATAAGCAAAAAGTGGATCACACAAATGTTCACTTTACCAACAAAATCTTCTGGGCAAAAGAAAAGCAGGACTCGGGGTTCTTAGGAGAAGTTTAAACAATGAACGCAAGCGTGGCACCCTCCGCCCTAGATGTTACCCTTGGTGGCACCATAGAGCCAGATAGACACAGATACTGCCTAGAAAGCTGCCTCTTTTTTTTTTCCAGTACCTCCCCCTTTTTTCCCTAAATTTTTATTCATTTTTAGAAAGCAGGGGAGGGGGATAGAGAGATAGAAATATTGATGGGAAAGAAACATCATCAGCTGCCTCCTTACTGGGAATCTGGCTTGAAATCTGGGGGTGTGTCCTCACCAGGATTAGAACCAGTGACCTCTTGGTTCATGGTGGACCCTCAACCACTGAGCCACACTGGCTAGACTCTAGTCTCCCTTTTAAAGAATGTCAAGCAAGCACCTTGCAGGTGGGGAAACCCCTTGTGTTCATTTCGTAGGGCTGCCATAACAGATACCACAGACTGGGGGGCTGAACAACAGAGATGTATTTTCTCTCAGTTCTGGAGGCCAGACTCAAAGTGTCAGCAGGCTTGGTTCTGAAACCAGGCCTCTCCTTGGCTTCAAGGCCACCTTCTCTCTCATCCTCACACGGCCAAGGCCATCGATCTATGTGTTGTGCCCCTGTGTATCCAAATCCCCTTCCTCATAAGGACATCATTCATTCTGGATGAGGGCCCACCCAGGTGATATCACCTTAATTTAATCACACATGAATGTGGGGGGGGGGGCACAATTAGGCCAATAAAACCTCGGTTCTTTTGATATTGGTGTCTCAGTGATGCTCCCACACAGAAAGAAAACGAAATCACTTCTCTTCATCGAGGGACAAGTGTCACATCACGAGGGAGGGAGGAACCCAACATATGCCGGGCGTTGACGAGAGCACAGAAATGCTTTTTTTTCTTACTTAATCTTCACAACAAATTTAAGAAGAAGCTATGATTATTAGTCTCTTTTTACAGATTGAAAAAACAAAAACAAAAAACACCCGGAGATTCAGAGATATGAGCGTATTACCCAGAGGCATATAGTATTCTCAGACCCTGATCACACAGTCTATAAAAACTCAGTCCTGCCAAAACCGGTTTGGCTCAGTGGATAGAGCATCGACCTGCAGACTGAAAGGTCCCAGGTTTGATTCCCATCAAGGGCATGTACCTTGGTTGCAGGCGCATCCCCAGTGGGGGGCGTGCAAGAGGCAGTTGATCGATGTCTCTCTCTCATCGATGCTTCCAACTCTCTGTCCCTCTCCCTTCCTCTCTATAAAAAAAAAAAAAATTAATAAAATATATTAAAAACAACAACAACTCGGTCCTGCCCACCACTCTGGATGCACAGGGCCTGCAGAGCCACGACCAGGACAAGCCCAGAATGCGTTTAGCCATCCTCACCACCACCGCCACCATCATTAATTAGCAATGGGGATCTACCCTAAGGGCTGCCATTATGACCCCCAACTTAGTCATGAGGAAATTGAAATCTGAAGAGGAAAAAAAATACGTGCGCTTGGGGTTTCGACAGTTTTTCCAACTGCAGAACTCTTTCCACTCACTAGACCGTGCTGCCTGTCTGCGAGCTGCGGCCCTCATTCCTCACAGTTTGCACACATGTGTAATTCCCGCACGGCAGGAGCCAGGGGAATTGAAGTAAGGTGGTGGTTAGAGGCCGGGAAGTGTGAGTCAGGGCTTCTGGCCTCTACTCTGTCCACGTATGAAGATTTCCACACAGACTATCTTAATGCACTATTCGTTGGTTGCAGAAATTTAATTTTCTGCGGAACGCTGAATGGGGAATTCTCTATTTCAGTGGAACTTATTGCTGGAATAGTTAGCCTTTTCTTTTCATCTGACAAGCATAATTGAAATAAATTTCGAATCTTGAATCTCATGTGTGTATTAGAAACATACACATATTTTTCGTGATCATAGAAGGATTACAGTTTCTTAATGATCAGGTTTCCACTTGGAAACTATGTATTTTAATAGAATTCACAGTCACTTGTACATGATCAGGATTGAATTGGATTCTGGATGTCTACTATGGAGTTTTACAGGACACTAGAGCCATAGCGAAAATAGGAAACTGAATATTTCAGCCCAATTCAGTTCTTTTAAGATGGTATATACAGTTTGATTTTCAAACGATGTGGAATATCTACATCCTTATGAATGTATCACAAAAGGTCATGTCTCCCTAGTAACAAACTTATTATTCTCAATTGCAGTTCATTTTTGGTGTAGACACCAAGAAGTCCATGTTACCAATGAGACAACCACCGAGACCCCAGTTCTTGTCTTCTTAAAGGTCAGGTTTCAGTCAAGAGACAAAATGTGGCAAAGTAAGTAAGAATTTATTGGTCGTAACAAAAATATACTTAGTATAGTGAAGCAAGGGAGACACATCGAAGTAATAGGACGGTGTAGACTGCTTTAACTCTGAGAGAAAAGGGGCCTTGGAGACAGGTAGCCTGGGACGAGCTGCCACTGCTCATTGCTCCCCTGGGGCTGTCCCTTAGAGCAGTGGTCGGCAAACTCATTCGTCAACAGAGCCAAATATCAACACTACAACGACTGAAATTTCTTTTGAGAGCCACATTTTTTAAACTTAAACTTCTTCTAACGCCACTTCTTCAAAATAGACTCACCCAAGCCTTGGTATTTTATGGAAGAGCCACACTCGAGGGGCCAAAGAGCCTCATGTGGCTCGCAAGCCACAGTTTGCCAACCACTGCCTTAGAGGAAAGAGGGGGGAGGAGGATGGCTCTGGCATGCTCCCCTCAGGGGGAACAGCACTCACTCGGTCCTTCATCCTGAGCATATTTATCTCTCCTTTTCCCGTGGAAATCTTACGGGAGGTCGCAGGGACTGTCTCAATAGAATATTCATCAGCTTGCCAGGTGTACTTCTTCAAGGTCATGGTCTCCACCGATGGGTCAGTGCCAGTTCTGAGGCAGCCACAGCACCACTTACCTGGTTTTGCTGCTTTTCTGGGCCTGGAGCTGACATACAACTGAGGCCTAAAATGTTTTCTTTAGGAAGGAAAAGTTCAGGGAGTCTAAATCACATGACCAGCGATATGGAAAGTCAGGGGTCCAGACCCCAATATCAGGGATACGCTAGGGGAGGACAAGTTACCCTGGGTTGAACTTCTTGTTTTCCCAGTTTTTGCCTCTTGCTAGGCATCCAGGACTTCTTGCCCCGATGGGTTTCTATACTTGGCCCATTGTCTTTGCTCTGTTCACATCTGTCTGTCTGTAATAGTTCACATCTGTCTAAGTGCCTATAACAGTTCAAATAATTTTTGCTTCTTTTTCAATTTAGCACTAATAAATATCTGCAGATGTTGCATGTTTTTAGAAAAGAAAAACTTTTAATAATTTTAGTTTTGTTTTTTAGGAAATATTTAAAAAAATCTAACATAGGCCTAGTCTTTTATGCTCAGTTCATGAGCAATGGTTATTCTAGTCATGAAAATAGAAGGTAAGCTCCATGACAGCAAGAATTGTCTTAGGGCTGAGACCGGTTTGGCTCAGTGGATAGAGCGCCGGCCTGCGAACTGAGGGGTCCCAGGTTCGATTCCAGGCAGGGGCATGTACTGTACCTTGGTTGCGGGCACATCCTCAGTGAGGGGAGTGCAGGAGGCGGCTGATCGATGTCTCTCTCTCATCGATGATTCTGACTTTCTATCCCTCTCCCTTCCTCTCTGTAAAAAAATCAATAAAATATATTTTTTAAAAAAAAGAATTGTCTTAGGGAGCATTCTAGGTGCCTAACACACTAAATAAATGTATATTGAATGAATATCTTACTGAACACATTTAACTGACCTACATACAAAAGCACCAGCCATTTCAGCAGTCAATTCATTTCATTTATAACTGAAAGCATTTATAAAAGGGTAGGAATATGCTTATGGCCCTTGGGTTATTAGCAGGGAGGAACTGAGAATTTTGTTCTCGGTAAAATGTGGTGTTGTGCATGGGTATTTTAGAGGGCTCTGAGGCTTTTCATATAATCTATGCACTGTAAATAAATGTTTAAAAATTCTTTCTCTTTCCTACTGCTTTAGTAACTTTGGTTGTTTTATTTATAGTCTTTCCTTTTTTAAGAAAAAGAGAAATACCGCAGGACACATGTCAGTATCTATAGCGTTCCATCGGCCATGATTGAAGAGAGTTATGGTTTCTTTAAATCAGTAACTGACCTCAGACTGACTGAGGATGGCAATTGAGGACTGTGGCTGAGCACTCACCACCCAGAATGCAATGAGTCAGCACTCTGGGTTTTCATTCCAAGCAAAGTCACTGACTCACAGTGTGACCTCAAACAGTCCTTTGTGACTCAGTTTCTCCAAGAAAAGTAGCTCTCACACAATGGAGCAGGTTAATAGAAAAGCTTCAGCTGACGTTGGCAGGTATTTTAAACTCCTAAAAGGCATAACCTGATTTAGATTTCTCTTTCCTTCACAAGGGAACCATTTATGGCCATATCATATTTGCATTCATGTTTACTGTGAATATAATACATGTATTCCTTCTCTGTAAAAAAAAAAAAAAGGAATGCCTAAAAATATATCTACAATCCTTGAAGACTAAAATTTATAACAACAACAATATTGATATTTTGTTGATTCTGCATAAACTCCCTCATTTTTGTCTATCTCTTTAAAATGTATTTTTTTTAATTTGAAGAAGAGTATCCTCAAGTTCTGAAAACTTGTGAACATCTGTGCCTAACGTTCACTCAGTCATTCACTCACTCATGCTACAGATGTTGCTAGTGCTTGCTGTGTGCTAGGTGCTGTAAATGTAGTAACAAACGGGACAGACACAGCACTTTCCCTAATGGAGTTCACAGGCTCACAGGGAGTAAAGGATATACGAACAGGCAAATAACTGCAAATTGTTTTAAGCGTGAACCAAGAATAAAGTATAGGCTGTGACAGACAACAAGAGAGAAGGACCGTTTTTGGAAGTATGGAATAGGGATCACACCCCTAAGAAGTGACAAGCTAGCCCAAAAGGTGGAGCAGCGACTTTTCATGGAGGGGAAATTGAATAAAGAGCAAGTCTGAGATGCAAATGCTGTCGTATACCCTGCACATTGAGTTTGGGCAATATGACTGACATAACACACAGGCAGCAGGTCATGCAGGGGTCATGCAGGCCTAGGGAAGCTGCTGGGGAATTTATTTTAAATGCAATAAGAGCCGAGGCCGGTTTGGCTCAGTGGATAGAGCATTGGCTTGCGGACTGAAAGGTCCCAGGTTCGATTCCAGTTGGGGGCTTTACCTTGCTTGCGGGCACATCTCCACTGTGGGGCGTGCAGGAGGCGACTGATCCATGTCCCTCTCTCATTGATGTTTCTGACTTTCTATCTCTCTCCCTTCCTCTCTGTAAAAAAAAAAAAAAAATCAATAAAATATATTTTAAAAAATTTAAATGCAGTAAGAAACTTGCATGAAAGGTTACAATAAACATTTTTAGTCTTAATATTTTCATTTCTTCTTTTGATGGACTTCATTGGTCGGTCTCTTCATTTTATAGCAAATCAGTCTAAACAAGACCTCTCTCTTTTATGTATTTGTTTTTCTCAGTTCACACTCCCTGTCACCTTGCAAGCACCCTTTCTCATGTCCTGGATTTACATACATAAATATAATATATATCATTGCTATGTGTACTCTCGTGGTTTTACATAAATTGAGCTAAAGTCCCACATTGTTTTCTTCTTATCTCACTTAACACTCTGTTTTCAGCTTAAGCATGGGTTGTTGTTTGGACACCTGATCTATTGCCGCTAACCCTGCATTCCATGCAAAGCATCCACATTTCACACATCCGTGCCCTGAGCTAGCTTCAGACTTCAATTCCTTCTAAGTCTAAGAGTGCCGGGCTGAGCCTCCTTTTGCAGGACTGCTTGTGGACCTGAGTAAGAAATGTCCTGGACGGTATATTCAGGGGTGCGTTACTGGATCATAAGGAACGTGCATAGTTAACTTACCGGTGAGCTTCGTGTTGCTTTTTAAACGGACTGTATTAATGAACATACCCATCAACAGCACAAAAAATGTTCTTTTACCCTCACCCATGTTTTGTCTTATGAACCTTTATAATTTTGATATTCTGATGTGAAACAGTGATACACGATATTTGAATTATTTTCTCATTTTTAGTGAGTTTGAGCAACTCTTTATATATTTGTTAGCCATTTGGGCTTTGCTTTATAGGAGCTGTTGTGCATCATCTTGTACCCCTTTTTTCCATTGCTTTCTTCTCCTCCCTGTTGGTTGTGTACAGTCTAGATAGTAATTCCTTATTGCTACTTAATGGTCCAATTGTCTTTGTCCATTCTCTGTGTGCCTTTTCTCTTGTTATTAGATAAAAGTCTTTCATTTTAATATGGTCATCTATAAGTACTTCACTTTTACATTTGAACTTTTAGAGACTTTGTGAAGAAATCTTTTCCCATGTCTAAGACACAAAAAGATCTTGCTAAGACCCGGGAAAGTTGTCCTCTTGGCTCTTCTTTAACACCAGTAAGAGGGTATTTAAATCCATCCTAGTTACTTATCTCACCCAGAGAGAGAAAAAAAAAAGAAAATAAGAAGACTCAAAACCTCCAATAACTATCAAATAGAAATGAAAGATTGGAATTGGTTTAACCATTGATTTAGTTACTGGTTAACCCTTGTGCTAATCCAAATAAAATCAATGTATAAAAGGTAGATACATAAAAACATGCATATAAAAATACATACGTATTCATATATAAACGTATGTATCCATATACATATATAAGGTGTCCCTCAAAAATGTAAACACACTTTAGTAGTTGAAAGCTCAATTGAAGTTTATTCTTTTCATATTTAACCCAATGGAATTAATAATGTGTAAATAAGTGTGTGAACATTTTTGGGGACATTCTGTATGTATATAACCAAGCTTACAAAAGATGTGAAGGGATTTGAATTGAAAAATCCCGAAATGCCTTACCACGATTCTGTTCATGTTACCTAAAATCCCAATAATTAATCCAAGAAGCTTTATTCTTCTAGGCAAAGTTGCTTAGACAAATGCTTTATGGCAGGAAAAAATATTGATAACATACATAATAGGCAAATCAATCATTATTTTCAATTGGTTAATTACTAGTATAGACATGTCAACCAAACTGTTATCTAAGGGTATTTTTAAGAGTATAGAAAGAGGGAAGAGTCATCATAGAGAATGAAAGGCGGGCCCTCTGACTGTGCCTCTGAAGCCCCACTCTTCCAGACTTTGTCTCTAGATGACTAGTGCCTTCATGTAGATATCAGCTGCCATATTCCTGCCACAAGATTTGTCTCCCCAAACAAATGGTGTTGCAATCCCCAGTGGTGGTGTTTTCCTGTAGAAAGAAACAGCATTTTTTGCTATGTGGAATGCTGAAAGACTTTCTTTTTAAGATCTGTGGTCAGAATTCAAGTATTTAAAACTGATTGCTACTTGATACTACCTTTTTTTACTACATTGCTTGCCCAATACCTTTGTTAAAATCCAAAACAAAAACAAAAACCCAGCTCTTGGTTTCCCTGCTATGATGATTGCCCAAGAAATCCTTCAACTGGAATTCAGTCTAGATATTCTATGGTCTCTGTGGAAAAGGCTGATTTAAGTAAATGCTTAGATGTCAACCCTGTGGTATATATGCAGCTACTGCCATTCCTTCTGGGCCACTGCTCTTCTCATCTTTCAGGGTTATGGGATTCCATAAAGCAATGAATATTTTCTTTATGTAAAAATAACGTGGGAAGAAAGTATTGGCACATAAAGAGGGGTAAGGAAGGGAGAAAATATGTAAAGGATATAAAAAGGAATTAGGGCATATTGTTACTACTATTCTTTCATGGAAGACCCGTTCAATAAAGCAATATGTCTTGCTTCTTTTTGATGTCCTTGGTGGAGAAAGGTTGGCTGAAAATAACTTGATCTTTGCTACTTTTGTTATGTTTCTTAGTTTCTCTATTTGTACAACAAATAGAATTTTCATATACTCGGAGCTAGTATGTGGAGAATAAGCAAAATAATTAAGTAGGACAAGTCTTACACCCTATGAAGAAAATATATCCTCTAATTCAGTTTTATTTTTATTACTCTTATTATTAACAATTTCATTTTTTAATGAAGCACAGATAAATCTAGTATTAGTGTTTTATGGGCCTTTTCAACCACTGATTTTTTTCTCAATTCCAAAGTACTGTATCTTAGAGATATCAGTTATTTGAAGTTAATGTTACATTTTTAAGGTGATTCCATTGTAAGCCATTTTGAATACTTGCACACTAAATTTTCTTCTATTGAGTTTTCTGTTTTTCTTAATTATTATAATCTACACTAATAAAAGAGTAAAATGCAAATTGATCTTCCCTTTGTGATGCCCAGCAGCCAATCAGGAGTGAGTATACAAATTAACCCAACAAAGATGGTGGGTTAATTTGCATACACAGGCACTGAGTGACCAGGGGCAGGGCAGAGCGGGACATTTGCATCATCGCCCTGGCAACAATGCAGGTGTTCCACACCACCCCAGTCGCTCCAGGCCTCTGGGCAGCATGGGAAGGTGGAAGATGGCTCTGGGCTGGAGAGAAAAGGCTGCTCCAGACGGAGCAAAGGCAGTGCTGGCAGCCAGGAGAAGGAAGGCCCGTTCTTGCATGAAGCTTGGTACATCAGCCTCTAGTATTTTATAATCACGGAAAATATAGAAAATAAACCACCTTTTTACTTTTGGAGAATATTTTACATACAGTGTAGTGCATGTCAATATTTAGTTTACCCCATTCTCTCTGAAGTCTTGCTTCATGCAAAGTCAACAAGTCAACAATGGCTTTAGTTTTAAAGTTGCTGAACTCATCACACAATCCATAGGACAGAGAGAGGTTCATTCTTCCTATTCTTTTCAAATACTTAAAATATCACTGCACATATATCTTTGTATATTTTTATTGGGCTTAAAGTTTTTTAGTATCTCTACTCATCATCTAGATATAATTTATCTGTTTTCACCTGCACACTGTGAGAATCCTGCTATAAAAATGGAGAATACTACTACAGTACTTTATAAATATTGTGGATTCTTCACAGCTATTCTTTCCCTCTTTGTGCTCCTCCTATTTTAATCCTAAAAGGACCAGGATAACAGTATTCTTGAGTGAGTTTAGTCCTGCTCTGGCTTCACTGGCTTTGAATGGTACTCCTATTGTGCTAATGCAAGGGCGGCAAATTCCAAGGGATTAAGAACCGCAGAATTTTACGCTCAGATAAGACTTTTGATCTTTTTAATATCCCACACACCACAAATCCTCCCAAGATTTGGGGTGTATTGTTGTTGATTGAATGACTTATTAAAAAGTGCCCATGACAATGTTTTCATAGGTTTGATTTATTTTTCTTAAATGTACTTCTCAAAGTATGTAATGGAAGCAACTACATATTCTGCCTAATTCTAAAGTTACTCTAGTGGGAAGATGAGAATAACTGACTTCACTCTACATGAGTAAAGGATGTGCTATCATGGAGGAGAGCACACTGTAGTTTTCGATAAAATCCCAAGTAAATCTTCAGGGAGAAGGAGTACCTCTAAAAAACTGTTTAACTATGAAAGAAAAAGAGCTTTCCAGAATGAAATAAGCATGACAAGGAAATTCTCGTGAACATACAAGACAAACTTGAAGGATGTGGAGAAGCCTACCAACATACTATCATTTTTTATTTTATTTTACTAAATATATTCTTCCCTGAACAGCTACAAGAAATTTGAATTTTTATAAACCAAATTATATTTAAAACCTCTGGGGTGCTAATTAAATAAAATCACTTAACCTTAAGTACAGTTAAGGACTCCTTTGTAGTGTAAAATCACACCTTTTTTTTAAAAAAAATCAATTTAATAATTCTATCGTTACCCTTGCTTGTATTTTAAATCAGTGGAATTTGTCCCTTTTTTGCTTTATATAGTATCCACTGCAATTTATGGTTATGCTTCTACTTTTTTTTTTCTTTTTTGGTCATGTTTTCTTGTTTTTGAGGGTTTTTCTTGGTCACAGTTGGTTGTATTTCTCATGTTTCCTTTTTCTAAATCTGTAAATACTGCATACCAACCAGATACACACAAAAAGGAAATAGTCCCAAGATGGTTTCAAAACCAAATATATTTTTCTATAATTTAATTTACAGGTAACGCTGAAATAAAACTCAGGGCACATTTTAAAATAACTCCTAATTACTAACAGATGAAAATGTATTGGCTAAGTTTCGGCATGCAATGCAGCCAGCTGATTATACTGGAAATGCAATGGAATGCTTATATAGGTGCATGCAGCCCTCTCTCTGCACTGGCCCACCCATTGCTTCAGTGTTCACATTTGTCAGTGTCCATATTTCCACGTATAATTCATAGCACTGGCTAAAGGTATTGCAGAAAATAGACTTATCTGGCTAAAAATACCTAAGAGTTTTCAAATCTTTAAGACCTTATGCTTTTAAATATACTATTGACATCATATCTTTGACAGGTATTATTCTACTTATAAAACTGGGTGGTTTGTTTTTTTTTTTTGCTTTTTTTTTGTTTGTTTTTTTGTTTTGGTCATCAGTTTCAAAAATAAAGAGATTCTGGCCCTTAAGAGCAGTGTCAGAAGATAGTCTCTCTCACTCTTTGGAAAGTATGGCATTTAATTTTGAGTTTGCTTCACCCTCAATTGTCTATGAGCACCCGTGATAGAAAACTATAGAGGTAATCTGCTACCCCCAAATTGAGGGACAGCCCAAATAAAATATTCTGGAATATTGTTACTAAGCATATGCCTCTGGATTTGCTGAAAAAAAAAGCCACAATTTATATTGACCGATAGAACGTAGTACAAAATTTTAATACCTCAACAAATTAGCCTCAGTCACAGGGAGACAGATCTTAGAAAAATCACTAAGAATCAATACCCCCAAGGGCATTTTCAGGGATCAGGAGGCAAGCAGGCATGTTCAATTCAGGACTCAGTAAGCATGAAAACCAACGAATTGTGATGGCCACCTGCAGACTATTGATGTTCTTTCTCCTTGAGGTAGTAACCAATTAGATGTGCTACACAGAGACAGTCAGGCTTTGTGTGTCTGAAAGTTTATAATATTTTGGAGACCCATATATCATTTATTAAAATTAATTTGTAAAATTATTAATAAGAAACTTATAGCATACTTTCTAGGTGTTAGAAAAAATCTCGTGTAAGGCTTCAGAGCATCCTTTGTGGTGACTTTAGGTCTTTGAGTTTGCAAGACCACCATGCAGACCTTCCTTGTCAGGTTAGCATGTGGCCCCTTTTTCATATATATGGCAATTTTTTAAAAATATATCTTTATTGATTCCAGAGAAAAAGAGAGAGGAAGAGAGAGAAACATCTATGATGAGAGAGAATCATTGATTGGCTGTTTTCTGCCTGCCTCCTACTGGGAATGGAACCCGAAACCCAGGAATGTGTCTGACCGGGCATCAAACCAGCTACCACTGAGCCACACCAGCTGGGCTCCGTGTATTTTTAGTGAATTGAATTAAATGTTATTTTCTAGCTACTGGGCTGATGAACAAGGAAACCAGCCACACCAAAGTCTCGGGGGCTCTTATGCTAATTCCACAGGGTTTTTGGCCCCAGTGGCATAAATGATATCACTTATTCAAATGGCGCATTTTTTTTTTACCATGATCTTGGAGAAAGTCAGCGTCATTAGCAATTCTGAGAACTAGCAGATGGCCAATGGCCCAGAAAACAGGGCTTGCCTTCTTGATGAAGTTTTACCAATACTTTTCCTTCCTAGTATTTGTCTTTCAGACAAAGCTGCTTTCAAGACGGAACTCTCTGCTCTCTGAAAGCACAGAGGCAGTTGACATTCCCCTCTGTGCTGGTGTATTTTTAATTAGGGCATTGCAGCATGTGTGTGTGTGTGTGTGTGTGTGTGTGTGTGTGTGTGTGTGTGTGTGTTTCTTCTAAACTGAAATAAATAAACAAAACAAAGCAAAAAAAAAGACAGAAAAGAAATCACCCATGGGCTGAGAGTTTTACATTCTCTTCTTAGCTGAGAGTTGTGCTTTTTTAAATACTTCAATAAAATTTTATATGGCCACTTTTAAAAAAAAACACAACCAACTTGTTGAAAAGCAGTTGCAGATTGCTTGCCTTTTCTGGTAAACGAGCGTGTTTTTAAGGGAGCAGTACGCCCAGTGATTAGAAACCCAGACTTCGAGCCCCGTGGCTCAGTAGCCTGGCTCCAGCACCTTCTTGTGTGAATCTAAGCAAGTCATTGGGTCCTTCCCGGCCTCGGTTCCCTCATCTGTAAGATGAAACCGTCCATGGCATTAGGATGGGATTAAATAATAAGTATATTCTAAAAAGTGATTGGAAACCGTAAGATCAGTTCAGTGATCACTAGGAAGTAGGCACTAAGTGTTAGCAGTTATGAATATTTCTACCTAAAAAATAATTTGATTGACTGAATGTCGTATTGTGACAAGAGATAAAGTTTAAAAATAGATTTAAATAGTCTATAAACCCCATTTTAAATTGCTTATTTCTTCTCTGCTTAACATGAAAAAGAAATGAATACAAATTAGAATTGAAAATGCCTTTAGGTGCAACAAGATTTTGTCTCTGCTCTTCATGGGGAATGTGCCCTGTGGTCAATAATATCCTGCTTTGTTTGTAGTCTGTTTGCTGAAAGTTTGCAGCCGTAAGTGTCCTGGCAGAAGACAGGTCTGCTACCGTCAGTATCAGGATATAAGTACTCCTTTAAAAGTCAACTTTAAGAATCAATGAGTAGTCATACCTTTGTGTTAAAACCGGAGAGGGTTTGGCCATTAAAAATTCAGTGGATAGAGCATCGGCCTGCAGACTGAAAGATCCCGGGTTCGATTCCGGTCAGGGGCATGTGCCTTGCTTGTGGGCACCACTCCAGTAGGAGGCATGCAGGAGGTGGCTGATCGATGTCTCTCTCTCATTGATGTTTCTCACTTTCTATCCCTCTCCCTTCCTCTCTGTAAAAAATCAATAAATATATATATTTTTTAAAAATTCAGTGTGGCGATGGGATGGGGAGTGTAGGCAATATGTCCTGAAGGCTTATTCTCAACCAAGGCCAAAAATAAACTCCCAGCCTGAAAGATTTCTCCTGTGTTTACGCTCTTCCTTAGTTTCCCCCCTTATCTTCTATGTTATGACCCCGAGGGGCCTTGTACATATGAACAGAAGAAAAATAACTGTTGCTTTCTCACCTTCCAATTTGTTCTTTAAATCTCTCATCGGGTTTGTACAACCTCCAAGCTGCAGTCACCAGCTTCCTGTGCCCAAATCCTTGAGCTAGATCAGCCAGTGGCAGTATTTGACACGGTTTCTCTCCTTTGGGAAAGACTTTGATGTGTTAGCGTTGAGAACACTATGTTCCTCTTCCCCCTCCCTCAACAGCTTTTCCTTCTCGGTCTCCTTCGCTGGCTCCTCTTCCTTAGACAGGCTCTCGATGCTGCTGTCTTCTGGGGGTTACTCCCCGGCCTTCCTTCTCTTCTAGTGTTACTCTCTCTCTAATTGATTTCTTCCCCCTTAAAGGACATAATGTCATCGATATGCCAATGATGTCCAAATTTATTTCTTTAGCTATAACCGTTTCATAACGTGTTCTCAAATAACTTCACGCACCTCCTACTAAAGAGGGATTGTAATCTTCCTCCTCTAAATATGAAGCATCCTTAGTGACTTACTTATAATTAATACAAAGATACAAAAGTGAAGCAGTGAAACTCCTGAGACAAGGTTCGGAAAGGTGATACAGCTTCACCTGCCTCTCCCTCTCTTTCTCCCTCTCTCTCTCCCTCTCCTTCTAGGACACTCTCCCTCTCCCTCTTCCTCTCCCTCTCCCTCTCCCTCTCCCTCTCCCTTTCTTTCTAGGACTTTTCCTCTTCTCTCTCCCCCTCCCCCTCCCTCTCCACCATTGAAACTCAGCCAGCAGGCTGCGCATAAGTCCGGCAGCCACAAGGATAGGCCATATGTAAGAGTTCTGTCCCAAACCCAGCAGATGGCTGATGGCCATTATTATCAACCACCAGACATGTGAGTGAGTGAGGCATTACATAACTCCAACCAGGAGTTTAATTAAATTTGCTAAAAGAGAGAGGGGGAAGGGAGGGGAGGGGAGAGGGAGAGTAGAGGGGAAAAGGAAAAGAGGGAAAAAGGGAGAAAGAGCTTAAGGGGAATTCCTCAAAATTTAATAACATTTTTGATATGCATTTATCATGGCAGATGGATAAGAGCATGGACTCTGGAACTAAATGTGTGAGTTGAATTCCAGCAGTTTCCTATTAGTTTTAAACCTTGACCATTGTACTTATTTTTTCTCTGTCTCAAGTTCCTCATCTACAAAATAAATGTAATATTAGTAGCTACTTGATAGGATTGTTTTTGTGGGGTGTGTGTGTGTGTGTGTGTGTGTGTGTGTGTTCTGTAAGAACTAAATGAATCAGTCCATACAAACAATGTAGAACTCTGTCTATTCATTCAATAAATATTATATGTCAACTTTAACATTGATGAATCTCCCTTTGGTAATACTACCAAATAATATGTGATGACTAATCACAATTTCGGAGATCAATGCTTTTTCAGAAAGCATCTTTGAGACATTTCTTGTTAACGGGTATTTCCATCAGGCAGTGAACTGATCTCATTAAGAGAAGATTGTCGAGAATATGACTACGTATTTTGGAAAGCGACCCTTTGCAATGTTCATTGGGCTTATTGTCACATAGGATCCTCCAAGTTCATTTTCATTTTTCCTCTGTGTTATAACCCTCTTCCTGATGGGGCTCATGGGGAAACTAAAACTCCCGTCCTTTACTGAGCTTGCCTGGAGATCCGATTAATTTGAAAATTAGTATAAGACTTTTGGTCGGTTATTTAGTTTGACCCAGCCCCTCTCACAGGCAACAAGGAAGATTTAAGAAAATGTCTAGGACTTTCCCCAATGCAGTAGACTTCAGTACTGACCAATACGTCCTTCACTTTACAGACGAGGAAGCCCTGGGCACAGTGGTTCTCAGCCTTCCTAATGCCACGTCCCTTTAATGCAGTTCCTCATGGTGTGGCGACCCCCAGCCATAGCAACGAAAGTAATTTTATGATTGGGGGTCACCACACCATGAGGAACTGCATGAAAGGGACGTGGCATTCGGAAGGTTGAGAACCACTGCCTGGGCAGAGGCATGCGGTCTCAGACCACCCAGCCACTCAGCAATGCCAATGCTGGAGCACTGGCCTCAGGATGTGTAAGTGCCCGCAGGGTCGAAGATCTAACAAAAATGACCACCTATCCATGCCACCTTCACCCTCCTACTTCCAAACTATTATCATTTTACTATTAAACATTTTCTTTTTCTGCCAAGACCAGTTTGGCTCAGTGGATGGAGCATCAGCTTGCGGACTGAAGGGTCCCAGGTTCGATTCCAGTCGGGGGCATGTACCTTGCTTGCGGGCACATCTCCAGTGTGGGGCGTGCAGGAGGCGGCTGATCGATGTCTCTCTCTCATCAATGTTTCTGACTTTCTAGCCCTCTCCCTTTCTCTCTGTAAAAAATCAAAAAAATATATTTAAAAAAAAAAACATTTTCTTTTTCTGCTTCAAAAAAAATAAAAAAAGAATTTTATACATTAAATATAAAATCAACAATTCCAGTATTATAAGAGATAAAAAAAACATGGCAGGAAATTAAAAAATTAGCCAATCCAACAGATGGTGGGTTTTATTATATAGATTTTCATCTAATTTTTGTCTAGGTACAGAATAATTTTTTTTAAAAATTACATATATGCTTCAAAAAAAAGAATTTTATACATTAAATATAAAATCAACAATTCCAGTATTATAAGAGATAAAAAAAACATGGCAGGAAATTGAAAAAATAGCCAATCCAACAGATGGTGGGTTTTATTATATAGATTTTAGTCTAATTTTTGTCTAGGTACAGAATAATTTTTTCAAAAAAAAAATATGACATCTATGTTTTGAACTGGCTTGTTTGGGGGCAGAGATGACGCTTGGAAATAGCTGCATTTTGTTTTCCGCAGCAACACCACCCCCTCCCCCAGCCTTGATCGCCTGCCAGGAGTCTGATCCCTTTTTTTTTTTAAACAGCAGCCCCCTTCGGCCGCCCTGTCTCGGGTCTGGCATGATGACCCGGGGCTGCCGTCCGTCTGTCATCCCCGATGCACAGCGCAGGCTGCGCACATCCCGCCCCAGACCTTCCCGGGCGGGAAAGCGTGCTCCGTGACACCGTGACACCATCTGGAGGAGGATGTCAGTTCTCTACAGATATTCCCACGGAGAAACCTGACCTCTGCTCATCACCGACAGGAACTATCTCTCTCTCTCTCCTCTCTCTCTCTCTCCTCTCTCTCTCTCTCTTTAAGCCGGAAGCCAGGGTGAGAGGGGAAACAATGCTGGTTCTGGGAGCACTGGTGCTGGAGGTCCCGTCGCTGGCTCTGGGAACAATGATGGGAAGCCGCACCGAGCGCGTCCTTTTTACTGCGAATAATGGAAAGCACTTCCACTCCTGGGCGGAAACAGCAGTTCAAAGACAGGACACAGAGTCCCTGAGCCCTGCCAGCTTTTCAATGGTGTTTGTCTGCCCCCTCTGCCCACCCCCACCACCCTGCCCTACCCCTCCCCTCCTCACCCCTCCGCACCCCACCCTATGGGTAACCTTAAATAGGACTCTTCATGCAGGTCAATGGCTGTGGTAGGGCCCTCGTTGATATTCTACTGTGCTATTTGCCCTGGGAAATGCAACAGACTGGGCTATGGGATTTCCACTCATTTATGGAATTTCTCTGCATTGAACCAGGCAGTGTGGACACAAAACTGAATAGACACCCTCCGTGCTGTCATCCAGACGGACACTTACACTGACAAGCGTGTCTCAGTCTGGAGAGCAATTTAGGCGGCATGTCATTAAATTGCTACGAGGGAGTGATGTTTGAGGGAGTAATGTTTGACCTGCTATGGACACCCAAGAGAGTCTTAACTCCTCAGGGCTTTGCAGTCAGTTGGAGGCAATACAGATTCCGTTTTAATGAAAGCACACTATGGGAGGCTTTGCCACAGTTAGAAGCAGAGAAGTGGATTTAACAAAATAACATCATGCACTTTTAAAACATAATGCTGAGTAAACCTAAAAAGAAGAAACAGGGGGAAAAAGATGACAGTATCACACACGTAAGTTGAAACACCTGCACACAGAGCAACAATGCCCGTTTACCACACAGATCAAAGGAGAACGGAAAAACACCTTTGGTGTGGACGGGTGAGGGCATGGAGACTGGATTAAATGGAGTTAGATAAATCAGTAAGTAAACGAATAAGACAAGAGTGGTACTTGTAGATTATTGATGATGATGCGACACAAAGTTAGGGGTGCAAGTAGCTCAGTCCTCCACCACATTCCTAAAGTGGGTAAGAGGAGAAAGAAGCTAATTACAGTACAAGACAGTAAATGGGCTTGCACTGCAATGTTACTGCAGGGAGGGGCGCTAAAATGTTTTGGGGGGAATGTCCTTAGACACCCAGTCTCACAGCCATAGTCATTTCCTTTACTACATTCTGGCTTGTCCTTGAATCTGAATTTAACTTTATAATTTAAGACACAGCTGTCCCTCCCTCACTGTGTGGAGATGGGGAAGTTTAAAGCCCAAGGATAGTTATTCAATCTTTTGTTCCGAAGCAAGAGGTTGGTACAGTTGCGAATTAGGAAATAGAAATTCAAGATTTACTGGCTTTGGCATCTCAGCCGGATTTCCACTGTTGAAATAGAGCATGCGTGCCCGGAGCTCTTTCACTCAACTGCAGCTGCCTCTGCACCCTGAAGCAGTGGTTCTCAACCTTCCTAAGGCTGAGACCCTTTAAGACAGCTCCTCATGTGGTGGTGACCCCCAACCATAAAGTTATTTCCGTTGCTACTTCATCACTGTAATCTTGCTACTGTTATGAACTGTAATGTAAATATCTGATAGGCAGGATGTATTTTCATTGTTACAAACTGAACATAATTAAAGCATAGTGATTAATCACAAAAACAATATGTACTTATATATTGTGAAATATTTATTTCTAATTACAAATAAATGAAATTGTGTCTTGAATCGTGGTGTAGCATGGGTAACAGTCTTTATATGACAACAGTAAACTACATTGCTACACTTTGCTACACCGAGGAGCGGTGTGTTGGTTCCTAAGACCATGGGAAAAAGGTGTTTTCCGATGATCTTAGGCAACCCCTGTGAAAAGGTCATTCAACCCCCAAAGGGGTTGCGACCCACAGGTTGAGAACCGGTGCCCTGAAGGGACTCTGAGGTGTAAATCCATACTGGTCATCCAGTTCCAAGGCTGTGCTCTAGGTTCTTGTGTGTGTGTGTGTGTGTGTGTGTGTGTGTGTGTGTGTGTGTGTGTGTTTCCATTGTAAGACACAGCCTTGCATTTCTCTTTCAACAGTTAGGTCTCTGGCTTACTCTGCCGTTGTCTAGCCAGGTGAGATCCGCCATTTAATTCGTTTGTCTCTCTGGTATGTGTGCGCTCTGGTTCTGCCCAGTCCTCAGAAACCAGAATCCTGCCATGTTCTAGGCATGTAGCTAAGCCTGCAGCCTGAAGCTAGTAGTTTATCGTAGAGAACCCCACCTCTTCTGCCTTGCTAGATCTCCCCTGCACTGTTGCCTTAAAACATTGATTAGCGTACATCTTTTTTTCACCTTAGACTCCTGGTGACTGTCTGCCAGTCTGGTCTTTCTCTGGTACTGTGAGTGTATCTGATACAGAGAGATGGGAGAGGCATAGTATAAGTGGTTATGCACTGGCATAGGCAAAGCATTCAACACCGGTAGGTGGGAGAGGAATGTAATGTCTTAGGATTCAGAGTTTCCCTAAATATTAAAATAAATTATATGTGCAAAATCTTTATGGCAATATATAGCATGAAACAAATACTCTGAAAACGTTATCCATACTGTTTTATTATATTCAGATTTTGTACTCAGGTTTTATTTCTGTTCTGGCTCTGGGTATACCCAGAAAAAAATTAGATGAAACTTTTTTTATTTTTTAATATATTTTATTGATTTTTTTTACAGAGAGGAAGGGAGAAACATTGATCAGCTGCCTCCTGCACGCCCCCACTGGGGATGTGCCCGCAACTAAGGTACATGCCCTTGACCGGAATCGAGTCCGGGACCCTTCAGTCCTCAGGCCCACGCTCTATCTACTGAGCCAAACCGGTTTCAGTGAAACTTTTTTTTTTTAAACTAAAAATAATTGTTTGGTTGGGGAGGGGTGGAATGCAGTATAGTAAGAACAGCCTAAACTCTGATTTCAGATGACCTAGGTCAAAGTCACAGCTGTCCCTTCCTCACTGTGTGGAGATGGGGAAGTTTACTCCTGTGGTCCATTTCCCTGTTTACAGAATGAAAATAGTAAGAATCTCCACCCCAAATCCCACCCCCAGCATAGTGGTAAGGATTCAGCCTTTGGTAAGTGCTGTTATGCTAACGTCACTCTTGTGATTGTGATCTATCTTTTTTTTCATTCCACTAGAAATAATCTCTTAATACTTCCTGTCCAGAGTCAATGAGTGATAGCACTAGTTAAATATTCTAGGAACAAAGTTGGTCTTGTATGATGGTTAAGTCTCACGTGTTGAATTAACTGGCCCAATTCATTGTGACTACAGGAAAAAAAAAAAAAATCCGTGCAAAGTTAAGTTGATTACTAATATATTATCTTTAAGGTATGAAAAACAAGCAACACACACATTTATTTTTTCTCTTCTATTTTTTACTTACAACTTACTCTTCATCCGTTAACAGACTAAAAAGGACAGAACAATTCAGAAAAACAGACTTTTCTAGAGTATACAATGGCTGTATCATTTAATGATTACAACAATGCTAGGAAGTAGAAGAGATCGTTTTATACCTTTGTACAGATGGGCCTCAGGGGAGTGGAAATTTCCATCAATATTGCCTGGCTAATTAGTGTTGAATTGAGGCTAGAAGCCAGGTGGCTGGACTTTTACCCCACACTGAGAAGAAACTCTAGAGTTCTTTTTCTACATAAATCAATAATAATTATATTTATTAGTACCAACTCTTTACAAAGCAATAAACAGAATATAGTAAGTTGATGTGGTATATATGTTTTCAGATAAAAGTGATGATATAGAAGAGGCGGCCCTCTATATGATCAGATATAGTCTCCCTCCACTGGAATATATCACAGTGCATTTAAGCATTGCCCCAGACTCATGAAAATACATTCATTCCCCACATAAATCTATACCTGGAATCAATCCCTGTGACCTCTCCTGCCTTAAATCGTTGTTCTCAGATGAACTTATGAAACCTGAGAAATATCAAGGAACAGACATAAAAATCATGGCAGCTCTTCAACAGGAAGCATTTGTGAGTGTGAACCATGGATACTGGGTAATTAACCTGCTCAATGCCCTTTTAGCATGAGTTCCATATACTTCCTTTGGTGCCCTGTTTGGATTTAATGAAAGGGACACTTTGAATGGGTGAAACTATTTAGGGACAGTCAAGGAAAGCAATCCAGATAAAATCCTAAATGAGAGGTGGTAACTCAGGAGGCAATGTTAAAAAAGGGAAGGAGAATAATAATCATTATGAGCCTTTTTTTAAAATATGTTTTTATTGATTTTAGAGTGAAAGGAAAGTAGGAGAGAAAGAGGAAGAAACATCTATCAGCTATCTCCTGCACTGCAGACTCCTACTGGGGACAGAGTTGCAATCGGGAATCGAACCCGCGACCTCTCAATACACAGGATGATGCCCAGCCAACTGGGCAGGCCTTCCCTTTTTCTTAACACAATCTACTGAAGCTGTATTCCCTTAACTTTCTTTTTGTTGTTAACTCCTCAAAGTCTATGTAGATTATTCCCTGGAAAAAAAAGATACTTTCAGAATTGCAGAGTTAGCCCTAGCCAGTTTGGCTCAGTGGACTGAGCATTGGCCTGTGCACTGAAGGGTCCTGAGTTTGATTCCATGCCCAGGTTGTGGGCTCCATTTCCAGTGTGGGGCATGCAGGAGGCAGCTGATCAATAATTGTCCATCATCCCTGATGTTTCTATTTCTCTCTCCCTTCCTCTCTGAAATCAATAAAGATATATTTTAAAAATGTAATTTAAAAAATTGCAGAATTATTTATAAATAGGTTTTTTCCTTAGAATCAAATGTTACTAATTTGTCTTCATAAGACTCAAGTGTGTTTATGCGCATGGTAAACTTTAATTTCCAACTGCTAAATAACAACTTTAGGTTTGTACTTTCATCCTTTTTTATAGAAATGAAGCAACATGGTACATGCATGTAGATATTTGTTTATCAGAGTCTATGGAATATTCAGACAAAGACTCATAACTTCTTTAGACATTCCGTGAAAAGGTCATTCATTTTAACCAATTTAATAAATATCCACCCAGCACACTCCTGTTCAGAGCTATGTCTAACCATTACATTATTTTTTCTTTTCATTCACAGAACTTTCAAACAACTCTCAGTGTGCAGGATGACAGTGCTTTACCTAAATATTAACATTGAGGAACAATGGCAAATAAGAGTTTCTGAAATGCTTAAAACATATTTCTCTAAGATTAAGCGTGATATCTGAATGTTATTTTTAATTGTATTGCTTTTGGTTTTACCTGTACTGATTTTGATACAGTCAAATATCAAACTTGTTTTTTTTATAGTTCCTGATATTTTTAGGAAAAAAATCAAAATAAATGTTTTCCATAAAAAACACACAAATGTAACAAGAACTCTAGGACCAGCCTGTTTAGATTCAAAATCAGTCTCTGCCACTTTCTAGATCTGTGACCCTGGTTAAGCTTTTTAAATAATTTATACCTCAGGTTTCTTAATTATAAACTGAAAACAATAATAGTATTTTCCTTATAAAGTATTTATAGCAGAATGAATGTGTCAACATTTGTAAATCATTTAGAACAATTCGTAGCACATAGGTCTAGAAAGTCCTAAATAATATATATATATATATATATATATATATATATATATATATGCACAAATGTTCTTATGTATAAATAAACCAGTAATAACATATTTCAGATAATTACCTAAACAAGCTAATGCTAAACAGAGATTTCTTCTTTATTATACTTTTAAAAAATTTAAAACTCTTCCATGAACTTATTCATAAATGTGATAAAAGGAAAGAAACGAGGAAAAAAATGGAGGGATTCTATGACATTGTGGAGAGACCGAGAGCAAGAACATCAACTAGAATGCTATTTGAAATATTAATTTGTAGGATGATTGGAATTCTGTTGGGATAAAAGTTGCATGGGAATGAGGAGGTCTAGGGACACAGGGCTTTCATATTCTACTAGAAGCCCAGTGCATGAATTCGTGCATGGGTTGCGTCTGGCCTACCCTTCCAGATTGGGGCCCATCTGGGCCAGTGAGGGGCAGGAACCATGGGCGGTTGGCCAGCCCCGCCCCAATCTGGGCCTGAATCAAGCTGGTTGGCTGCTGCAGTGTATGTCATAGCCATCAGTTGTTCTGCTCGCCCTGCAGGTCTGGTCTCTGAGCTTTTATATATGTAGATATAGATAAGATGCTTTCCTTAATTTAATATTAGGGCAAGGAAAATGATGTTTAAATCTTATAATGAGCAAGTCTCTTCTTTCCAAAAAGTCTTCAAATGTAAAAAGGAAAAAAAAAAATGCACATTTTTTTTTTTGTTTATTGAACTTGAGCTAGAAGATAGAAAATAAATTGTAAGGAGTTATAAATGTCTCCAGATAAGACTCAGTGAAGTTTCCATTAGGTTTTCCAATTAAGATAGAGTTCATAACACAACATTTTTGCCAAACCACAATGAAATTTTAGATCCAGAACTTTTTTTTTAATCTTATTTTATGATCAATTCAAACTATTACAAAGGATAGATCAATTTGATACAGCATTGTTACTACTGTCGTTAGCCTCAAACCAAAGATAACCTAGTCCAGAGAAACAAAGCTGAGAGTTCCAAGGCATTTCTTTGCATTCCCTTGGTGCTTCCAAGGCACAATGCTAATTACATTGAAGAACACTGAAGAACTGGAGACAGGACTTTGACCCCGGAGAAGACAAAGGTAACACACAGACAACAAAGAGACAACATAAGCAAAGCCAAAATAACATACCACAAACACTCCCCCAGTGCCAAGACATACAAAGCTGGAGCTGATTTCACAGGGGGGAAGTTGGTCTGGGAAGGCATCGAGGAGAACAAGAGCCTCTAGCAAAGTCTTGGAGGAAGCAAAGCGAGGGTCATGCAGCTGAGGAATGAGAGCCTTCCAGGCAGAGCAGCAACTGTAGGAAAACACATCAGAGGTAGCGCTGGACCGGATGTATCCGGAAGCAATGGGTAGCTTGATTAAAGAGAAGAGACTTTGCGATGTGACTTGGAAAGAGATAGGCAGGGCAGAAATTCCTCTTGAAGATCCTTGGATAAGTTAGCATTTAGTCCAAGCAGTGAAGGAGAGCCAGGATTGATATAATAATTTTTTTATCCCTGCACATGCATAATGAAGACTGAGATCCATAGTGGATATTATAGCAGATTTCAGCTCCTCAGCTTCACCTTCAAAGTTCTCCAGCAAAGCCTGAATTCCTATCCTAGCATTCAAGACTCTTCATGTTATTGTCCCAACTTACCATTCTAGTCCAATGTCCCATTTCTCTCCCAAATAATCCTTCCACACACAGCCATAATGGAACTATAAAAGGGGATCCGTAGGATTTGGAATTCAAATATTGTCACTCATTTAACAAATACTAATACCTGTTAACTTCTGTTTTAGCTGTTGACTGGGTAGTAAGCAGGGAAATTAAGTCTCTGCCTTCATGGAGATTATAATGTGAAACTGATAACAAATAAACATGAAAATAGAAATAGATATGAGAATAGTGGTGAGTAGTATGAAGAAAATTAAGTGGAAAGAAGATAAAAAAAATATGAGCAGAGGAATGGGCATTTTACATAAGGTGTTTGGAGGAAACTGGCTGAGGAGGCAGCATTTGAGCAGAAACCTGAAAGATGAAAAAGATTGACACATGCAAAAATCCAGACCAAAAATATCCAAATAGAAGTAATAATAGAAGTATAAATAATCACTTGATTTATTTTTGTCCAAGTACAACAGGGAAGAAAGTAAAGGACTTTTTAAAAAAGGAAATAATATGATCTCATTTATGTTTTAAACAGATCATATTATGATATAAGGTACAGACTGTGTAGGTCCAAAGTGAAAATGAATGGGTATTTTATGTATGTGAATATACTGATTTGTATACACTATATAAAAGCTCTTTATGATAGTCCAAAGTTGTCTGACTTGTTCTTTATATAGTTAAATATAGCTATTTTTTTTAAAATGAGTGTTTTTTTAATTTTAGTTTAGATTCCATTTATACTAGATAAAAAATGATATCCCTCTCTGTTCTGAGTTTCTGAAGTGCATGTAGTTGCAAACTCATATGGCCCTTTCACATTATTATTATACGTTGTTTATATATTTTCTTCTGCTGCTAAATTGAAAATTGCTAGATTGCAGAAACCATATTTTATTTAAGATTGCATCCTCTATAGTGGCTAACAGAATGATATATGTGTATATATATATGTGATCAGTATATATCTGATATTTTTCTTTACATTGATATTACCAAATTTAACATATTTGCCTTCAAATCCATTGCTTAATTTTTTTAAAAATATATATCCATTCAGGGTTATGTGAAAGGAACATTCGTCTTATCCGCTAACTTGGTGGTTTGGATTATGATTGCTCTGATATGTAGTCTTGAGGGACTGTGCATCACATGATCAAGACAGCGAATTCTGGAGCCAACCTGGCTAGGTTCAAAATGCCAACTCATGCACTTTCTGGCTTTGTGATGTTGGGCGAGATGACAAACATCTTTCTGTGTGTCTCTCTCTCATATTTAACAAGGGCTTGATAATTAGTAAGTACTCCTTAGGGTGTTAAAAGAATTATTTGAGTGAAGATATATAAAGCTCTTAAATCAGTGGCTTGTGCATGGAAAGCACTCAATAAATGTGGGTTTTAATTAGTCTTCCAACCTCTATATACAAATATTACTACCTCTTACAAAGCTGTATAAGGGCAAATCATCTCTACTTGATGTTTCTATTGGGATAATGGAATTTATATGTAGGGGACAGATTAATGTTCTCTATAATGCATAAACCTACAGAATTCTCTCTATATATATATACACATATATATATATGTATGTGTATATATATATGTATATATATATGTATGTGTGTATATATGTATGTATATGTATGTGTATATATATATATGTATGTATGTATGTATATATATATATATATATATATATCTGTATCCCAAGCTCTTTAGGATCAAGGCTGGAGCTCAGTGTTGCTTCATGAATTGTACTTGATATTAAGTATATAGGCACTTGATATTAAGCCCTGGCTGGTTTGGTTCAGTGGATAGAGTGTCGGCCCAAGGACTGAAGGTTCCCAGGCTCAATTCTGGTCAAGGGCACATATCTTGGTTGCAGGTTCTCCACCCCTCGGGATGTATGCAGAGAGCAACCAATTGATGTGTCTCTCTCACACATCAGTGTTTCTCTCTGTCTCTCCTTCTCCCTTCCACTCATGAAAAAGCAATGGGAAAATATCCTCAGGTGAAGATTAACAAACAAACAAACAAACAAAATGTATAGGCACAGAAGGTTAGCCAGCTTCTGATGCTCATGTCAAGGTTGACAATTTTGAGAAGACACAATTATCCACTCACAGTAGCCATAGTTCAAATTAAACTCCTTAAAATTAAATTTAGTTTCTTGAGAATGCTCAACTCTAACAAATAATGTAAGATTTTTTTTCTTATGTTAGCATTTGTTAATAGAGACTTAAGAATTTGACAGAAATATTCATCTTCTTTCTCGAAGAACAGGCTTAATGGACGTGTCAATAAGGATTAAGAGCAATTTACACTAAAAGACAAATAGCTGTAACATGATCATAATAATCTGTAAGAAGTATAAATTATTTCAGAAACTCTAGCCAAGATTCTCATGGCAAAGATCAGTCTTTCAGGCTTTGTTACTAAAAAATCTTATATTCTTTTTTTTCTTAACCCTTAGGAAGAGAATTCTTAAAATGTTGTTTTTGTTCTAGATAATAAATAAATCAACCTCACATGATCAGATGCTTTAAAATAACTGCTCCCCGTTTTAGATTTCTAGTTTACCTTTATGAAATGAATACCAGCCTGGGCATATTTCTTTCATGGAACTGCTATTTAGAAAACTGGGGAAATTCACTTCATTTGTTTTCCTTCTGATCCCAGACTAGAACTAAAGTGTCTACTTTCATTAACATGTGCTCAGCCAACCAAAAGGGAGACTATTTCAGCCGCCTACACTGAGATTAGACATACTCTAAGAGGCATGGTTAGACTGACCTCAAACTAAACAGAGTTATAACCAGGTTTTCAGAGAAAAAGGAAATGGAGCATGTTGTGTACCATTTAAGTCTAGAAAAAAAAATAATAATAAGGAAGTGAAGTGGGATGGTCTAGCAAAGAAATTCCCAGACATTTTTGGCAATGCAGAACCTTTTTGTTATTTGATTATGTAATGACCTTTTTTTCTGTCTCAACCAGCTCCTTTCTCATCCTAGTTAAAAAAAAAAAAAAATAGTATGGTAAATTATATGCTGAATTTGACAGACATACTTAGCCAAAGCAATTTTGGTTTGAAAAATTTTCTGAATTTCTAATAGTGCATATGCTAATTGAAAGCTTATTGAGATGTTGTAAAGCGAGGGACAGTGACCAATAGTTAATAATCAGAAACTTGTTATGAAAATCTGTTGTAGAGCTAAAGGTTTGACTTCACTGAAAAAAAGCGAAGTTGTATCTGCCTATCTTCCTACCTCTTGTTCCTTCCCCTCCCAATTTTTAATGTAAATATCAACTCTTAGGTGCAAAACCAGATCACAGACATCTGGGACTCTCCAGGCTGGCGAGTGAAGTCTGTTTGAGGCCAGTAATATAGTGAGCTCAGCGAATATGCTCAGTGGCTCAAAGTCTGTAGTATCCCTTTAAAAAAATAGAAATTCAGCATATAATTTACCGTACTATTTTTTTTTTTTAACTAAGATGAGAAAGGAGCTGGTAGAGACAGGAAAAAACAAAAATAGTAACACCAATATTCCTTTATAAAAATCAACTATACCACAACACTCCATGCCCTCACATTGTTGCCAATAAGTTGTACAAAATTTAAATCATGCGCTCTGTACTGATGTATTTTTCTTGTCTAGGAATACTTGTGAGGCCTAAAATTTCACATTTGTATATAAGATCATTTATGTTCTTGAAGACCTCATCATTACTGGGAAACAGAAAAAATATATAGAAAGAGAGAAATATCAACACAAGGTGAGGTAGGATAAATACTGACTCTACCAGCAGTGTGTGATGCAGGGGTTGAAGTGAGCATCAACATCTGGTCTGAAATATATACACATAATTTGTTAATATAGCTATGTGAGTGTCTCTATATGTATGTGTACGATGTCATATATTTGTTATATGTGTAATGTAAAAATATATGTAATTTATTTTATGTCAGTTGTAATTAGCAAGATTTTATTAAGTGGTTAAGTTAAGGCACCAGTGGAAGGCATGATGGGGCTTTGCCACCATAATCTCTATCAGACCCTTTGATTTCACGCCAAATCAACACACCATCAAAATTAAAATTTTTCTGTGTGGCTATCATAGCCTAAAGATAAGTTCACTTTCATCCATATCTCATACCTAAACCCCTTGTTTAGAAATTCTGTACTTATCTCTGGCCGTTTTACTCATTTTAATCCAAAGTACATGAAAATAAGGTACAATCTTCCTTCAGAGAATTTGTTTCAAATTTGTGTTCATATATACATGGAAACTTAACTCCTTCCTAATAGGTAAAGCACCATTTCAGTGAATATTTTTTAAAGAGGACATTACTGTGGACATATGTAAAATTTCTGAGATGACAAGACATTTTGGGGAGAAAAACAACAAAACAGGTCTCTTGAACATATGCGTATTGTCTCACAAGCTTAGTTGTCCATAGTCTGTGTGTAAAGGTTGAGCCTCATCTTTGTCATGATTTGGGTTCTCAGAATGAACATAACTTTGATTTTAAGATCGTCCTATCCAATCAGTGACATTATTCTTTAAAATAATCTATAATTAGATGAAAATATTATAATTTCTTACCCCCAATAAGTTGCTGAAGTGTGAATCACCCAGTCTTTGACATTTAAGCTTCCTCATAGAAATCCACACAGCAAAATGCTGCTTGTTAGTTTCATGTAATCAAATTACTGTGTTATCACAGGAAACAAATAATTATTCCGGGTAGTTAACCCTCAGACCCAGCCTTGTGAACTGTGTGCATTCTTATTCTCTAGTAAATACTACACTTTAAATATAGCACAGCTAGTCTGCCAAGAGTCAACTGATGTCCCTCAAAACCCATTTCAATGGACCCCAGGCCCAGGAGAACTGTCCCTCATCACCCCTACTCAATTCTCCCCTAGAAAAATTGGTTAATTTGAATATTTGAGATAAATACCTGCAGTATTGGGAAACCCCATATGGATGCTATTATTTGTCTTTAAGGAAAATTATTACATTTTTAATCCAAAATATGTTGTGTACCTGCTAGCTTTTTACCTTAAAATCTCTTTTGAAGACAAACAAATCTAATGCTTTCTTCCGTTCTAACTAAATGCAGCGCAAATTATAGTTCCCATTGACGAGGATTTAAAGGAGATGGCTCTTTACTCAGCCTTTCTTTTGTGGATTACACCGCAGAAATCTTCCAGGGCCAAATTTAAAACACATTTGTCTCAGAGTTTGCCAAGTCGGGTATTATTTTTCAGTTTTAGTGCTATTTGATTTCTGTGTAAAAGAGTTTTCCTGTCTTCACTCTGCTCCTTGAAGCCCATTTACTTCTTTTTGTCTCTAATATCTGTTTTCAGCAGAGACAGTGAAAAAGAATGGGAGAGTTGAAGTGGCTCTGTTTTAGTTTTTTTTAAATATTGTGGTTCTTTCTATAAAGTCTCATCAAAAGCTTCTTGCATTATTAGCCATTTTTATCCCATCGTAATGGGCATAGTGTATATTGTTTGTGGAGCTATTGTAAGTCACCTGAGAAATGATACAAATAATACTTGGTGGTGGGAAGCATGTTTCACTGTATGTACTTATGAAATGAGTACAATAATATTGCAGTTGTTGACCCCAGAATTGCCCCAAATCCATCTATAAAGACAGCCTAACACTTCTCATTGCCTCTCCTCAAAAGATTAATAATTCTTTCAGATTTTTTGTTTTATCTAGTTTATAGAATTCTTTATCTTAGGAGATCTAAGCATGTAAATTATTCTTAAACATAGAGAAAACTCCCTGTAGCTTGGCCTACTAAATAGTGAAGTCCTGTGGTTGATATTCCTAAACACCCTCTTACCATAGACTGGGGATGCCAGTGTGCCAGCAGTCTGAAGGTATAAACTACCAGCATGGTACCTTTTGCTTCATATCAAACCTCAGGAATTCTCAGGAATTCCTGGTCCACAAACATTTGCTCAATTGAATTTATGAGTGAACACTTTGCAGAAAAGATGGGTATGGCCCATGACTGGAATAAAGGCTCACCCACAGCTTCATCCTATATAATAAAACCCTAATATGCAAATTGACCAAACAGCCAAATGACCAGTTGCTATGATGCACACTGACCACCAAGGGGCAGACACTCACTGCAGAAGCTGCCCTGGTGGGGGCTGGTGAATGGGCGGTGCCAGGCTGCCAGCCAAGGTGGGTGCCAGTGGGGGCCCCCCAATCGCCCTGCCTGCCAGTCACCCCACAGACCAGCCCTGACCACCAGTCAGGCCAAGGGACCCTACCCATGCATGAATTTTGTGCACCAGGCTTCTAGTCTTACCTAATAATAGGCAAACATGTAAATTGACTGTACCTCTACTATGCCCACAGCCAATCAGAGAGAGTATGCAAATTAACCCAACAAAGATGGAAGTTAATTTGCATACACAGGCCCTGAGTGACTGGGATTCGATGCTTGTGTCATCGCCATGGCGATGATGCAGGCATTTTGCCCCACCTCCAGTCTCTCAGAGCCTCTGGACAGCATGGGAAGGAGTGGAAACATGGCGCCAGCAGCCAGGAAAAGGAAGGCCCATTCTAGCATGAATCTTCATGCATTGGGCTTCTAGTTTATTTATAAAGCTCCTTTATAAACTGTCTCAAAAGACCCCCTGAAAACTGGCATCATGGTATGCTTAAATTCTCCAAAGAACACCCTTCCCCAGCCACATTTTAAATTAGAACTTTAAGAAATATACAACAATATTTTTATGATGCAATCTCATATCCAGTGTGAACTTCATATACATTATTTTATTTGTCCATCTCCACAGCTCTGCGGGATGACTATTGTCCCTACTTCACACGTTTTTAGAAACCTGAAAGGAAGGTTTAGTATCTTGCTTATTTTCACATGTTCCATCATGTTCACAAATGTTTGCAAAGAGTGCAAAAACTCGTTTTAAGAGTTTTCTTACCGATAAGATAGCGACAATAATACTTAATTTATGCATTTTAGAATCTTGTTCTTGACAATCAGGAAACAGTGCCCTAAAACTTGGTTAAAGAAAAAAAAAAAACAACTAGGAGAAAACACGAATATAAATCATTTTTCTAATGAGTTAATGGAAATTTATTCCAGTATATCAGTCTCCACATTCAGCCACAGGTTTTAAAAAAATGATATTATTATCCAAACTCATCTTTAAGAACAAGTCTTAAAAGCACCTTCCATTATGATAATGAATACCAGAATCCCATTTAAAGTATCTTATCTCTGGTTTGAACCCTCATAGCTTATATCAAAAGCACCATGCTATATAGACATATGTTGGACTGACCAAAAAGGTATCATGAGAGGGATAGATAAGAATGTGATATCATGAGCACTGGATTCTAATCATGGCCTAGATTTGTAAGCAAAAGCAAGTTATTCAACCCATGTGAGTCTCAGGTCTCTGAGGAAGTGATGGATCAGAGGATATTACTCAAAGTTTCTTCAAGTTTTTTCCTTCTAACTAATGTTTTTAGGTGATTATAAAGAGACAATAGCCAGACCATATGGAGGGCAGCAGTCGGTGGTGGGTGAATCTGTTCAGTATAGAAGTAAAGCACATGTAACGAAAAGCAAGTCCACATGGGCTTGGACTTGGCATGGCCCCTCTAAGTGCTGTGGAAGAACATAGTTCAGTTTTTTTCAGTTCTATTTATACACATATAGTAACATCTTTAAAAGAACCCTTCAGAATCCTTGAAAATAACCAAGTAAAAGACTATTTGTGATCTTGAAGGCAATATTCAAGGGGGAAAAATGTATTCTGTTCTTAGATTTTTTTTTAAAAGAAATTGTCGTTTAATAGTATCTTTGGCAAAGGGAAATTTGTGGATAACATGGTATGCAGCTGTGTATGGAAAAATTAAAAATAGAACTGTAATTTGCTCTTAAATTAGAAACACATCTGAGTTTTGTTAACAATTTGAGAGTGATAATAATTTGTTTCTTTTGCTCCTTAATTGTGTATATATGTGTCAGAGAGAAGAAGAAGAGGGAAGGGGTTGCAAAAGGAGAAAAGAGAAAGAAGGAGATGGATTAAAGACAGGAGAGGAAGAGAGAAAATATATGACAGCTAAACATAGATACCACAATTCATATGTGCACTTCATTCTGCTCATAGTCAACCTCTCTAAGGTGAGCAGAAGCACTATGCCCTAAAAGAGAAAATTACTGAAGTCCTTTCAAAATGAACTAAAAAGGCATCATATTTAAAGAAACCTTAGCTGTATAATCTAATAGTTCCCCAGCTTTACCCCTGCTTTCAGTAACAAGACACACAAATACAAACCCAACGAAAACCATTCGAAAGTCCTGTGAGATGCACACTGAGAAAATTATGCTGGACTAAATTATAGAACCTAAAAGCGTAAACTGGATTTATCCTTATTACCTGGCCCCAGTAAACATTACTGAATGGTCACAAATGTTCCTCATTTGCACCATACCCAACTGAGGACAAGCCGGCTTCTCATGCAGAGGCAAGGACGTCGTGTCTACAGTGCAAGTCAATTTCATGGTACTCATCTCAGCAATCTAACACATTCTCTAGCAAATGAATTAATGCTAAAAATATGAGCATTGCTACTCACATGTGCCCTTAAATAACACAAAATCAGAAAGACAGTAATTTTAAAATGCATTAACTTTGTCACAGTCTCAAATATTATCCAATTAGTTAATGGCTTCTCAGGTCTTAAGGACTTCTTTTTGTTCTATTGAGGAATTGTGCTACAGTAAACTAGGATGTCAATTTGCATAAAAATAGCCCAGAAGATTGGTAACAAGAACTGTTCATTACCCCTATCCATTTGATTCTGATTCAGTAGATGTGGGATGGCACCCAGGAATATACATTTTTAATAAGTACTCTACTGTATAGAGTCTAGGAAACTTCATAGATTGCATCTTGAAAAATGCTCGATGCTTCATTTCTAAGATTCCTTCCAGTGTATAAAATGCTTAGGCCTCTTAGAGCAGAAAGTGGTAAAGAGGGCAGAGAAGTATATATGATGACGTAGAGGAAGGACACATTATAAAAATAAATACAAAATTCACTTATTTGTCAACATATATTGCCAATATGCCAAGCAAAATACAAATATCTGGTGATAAGGAGATGAAAGGGAGTTCCCATTTTGTTAGAGGTGACAGATAATAAAAATTAAGAGGCAGCCCTATCTGGTTTGGCTCAGTGGATAGAGCATCAGCCTGCAAACTGAAGAGTCCCAGGTTCGAATCCCAGTCAGGGCACATGCCTGGGTTGTGGGGGGATCTCCAATAGGGGGTGTGCAGGATGTAGCCAATCAAT
>PVJN01010090.1:46016-58607 GCA_004026805.1 Lasiurus borealis | reverse complement strand
GGCCTCGGCAGGAACGGCCTGCACCCTGAGTAATTGCCTGCAGACGGTCCCTTTGATCCCAGCCTGATGCCGATTTACAGCACCGCTTCCTGGTAACCCGGAGAAGGCCCTCCTCTTGGTGCGCAGGCCGGCGGCCCTGGAGGGGGGTGTCTGTAAGGGGTGGGGGGCTCATGCAGGGGGGCATCGAGGGGAGGCTTTCTCACCTTCCCTTCTCCTCCCCCCGATGAGGCTCCCCACGTGGCGTGGGGGTATTTTCCTGCGAAGCGCTCGCTCTCTCGCTCACTAGGGTGAGCCGTGGAGGCAGAAACCCATATATATATTTTTTTTCTTTTTCTTTGTGGTTTGCTCCAGGCCAGGCTGTGTTTCCATTCTGCTCTTTTATGATGATCATGATTACTTCATTACCGACCCCTGATGGGGTTTCGCTGGGTCCCCGTCTGTTTTTAATAAGAAGCAGACGAGAAACAAAGTTTCGGTTGTGTTTGAAATCTGCAGCTTCCCTCCCCCTTTTCCTCCCCTTCCTCCCTCTCCCCCTCCCCCCGCCCCGAAATAATAGGTTCAAGAATTTTATTTGTCTTCTGAGGTTCTGAGGTTGCCTCCTAAGTGCTCGGACCCGAGTCCTCAGGGAGCAGGGAAGCGGCCCTCAGACAGCCACCATGGGGTGCAGGTTCCCGGGCTCTGCTCCCCTCGGCTGACTCCGAAGCTTTGAGCAAACACCCCGGCGATTCCGGCGGAGCCTGAGGTCCGAGAACGGGGTCAAGGAGGGAAGGCCCATCGGCAGCCCTTCCTTTAAATGGCCGTGTAATTCCCACGCCACTGGCTCGTCGTTTCACAGCGTGCCATTCCGTGGTTTTCAGCGTGGCTGCGGGTTGAGCAATCACCACTATCCAACTTCAGAGCATTTCTAGCCGAAAAAGAAACCTCGAGCCCTAAATGGTTTGGCTCAGGGGATAGAGCGTTGGCCTGCAGACTGAAGGGTCCCAGGTTCGATTCCGGTCAAGGGCATGTACCTTGTTTTCAGGCACATCCCCAGTGGGGGGTGTGCATTGATGTTTGTCTCTCATCAATGTTTCAAACTCTCTATTCCTCTCCCTTCCTCTCTATTAAAAAAAAAAAATCAATAAAATATATATTTAAAAAAAGAAAGAAACCTCAAAACTATGAACAGTGAGTCCCACTTTCTCCCTCTCCTACACTCTAGCAGCCACTAATTGATTTTCTGTATCTAGGCCTATTCTGGATATTTCACATAAATGATAGCATATCATTTATGGCCTTTTGTGCCTGGCATAATGTTTTCAAGGTTTATCTATATTATCGTCTGTGTTGGTACTTCGTTTTTTGTTGCTGCAGAATATCCTGTCTAATAAAAGAGAAATATGCAAACTGCACCTCCACTATGCCCACAAGCCATGCCCACCAATCAGAAGCAAGTATGCAAATTAACCCAACAAATATGGCAGCAGCCATGGATCTGGAGCAAGCAGGAGGCTTGGGTTGCCCCTGGTGATGGAGGAAGTCAAGCTTCCCGCCCACCCAGGCCTCCATTCAAGGCTACAAAGTTTCAATTATAGAAGATAAATACATCCCAGATACCAGGGCCTCTGCTTGGATCACCAGGGGGCATAGCCTGCCTGCAAATCACAGACCCCATGGTGGCCCCATACCCCAAGGGAACCCCCACCCTGATCTGGGATACCATTCAGGGCAAACCCTCTAGTCTCCACCCATGCACCAGGCCTCTATCCTATCTAAAAAAACAGTAGCATGCAAATTTCACTCCAACACACAAGATGGCCATCCCCATGTGGTCAAAAGATCCTGCCCCCATGTGAACACAAGATGGACACCACAAGATGGCCAGAAGGGGAGGGCAGTTGGCAGGGACCAGGCCTGCAGTGAAGGGCAGTTGCGGGGGTGGGGGGGACCCAGGCCTTCAGGAGAGGGCAGTTAGGGGTGACCAGGCCTGCAGGGTAGGACAGTTAGGGGCAAACAGGTTGGCAGGGGAGCAGTTAGGCATCAATCAGGAGAGTGGTTAGAGGGTGATCAGGCTGGCAGGCAGAAGCGGTTAGGGGCAATCAGGAAAGCAGGCAGGCGAGCCAGCAGTCCTGGATTGGGAGAGTAATGTCCGATTGTCTATTTAGGCCCGATTCTGGTGTAAATGGGCAGTCAGACAGACATCTCTTGAGGGGTCCCAGATTGGAGAGGGAGCAGGCTGGGCTGAGAGACATACCCCCCTGTGCATGAATTTTATGCACTGGGCCTCTAGTTCCATTATAAGGATCTATCTCATTTTGTTTGTCCATTAATTCATTGATATCAATCAATATTTCCTAAGTGCCATTTTTGTGCAGGACAGTCCGATGGGCTGCCTAGGGCTGGAGATGAATTATCCATGGTTCTGGGAATCAAGAAACGGAGAGAGGAAAGGCAGCATCAGACACAAAGCAGAGTGGATGGATGGATGGATGGATGGATGGGTGGGTGGATGAATGGGGAAAGAACGTTAACTTGGAGAGGCAGCACGGCGGTGGGTGGTACTGCCCAAGTTCAGGGTCAGCAGTGACAGTCCCTCAGCCAGGAGCGGGCACCTTGAGCGCAAGTTGGGTCTGGGCCCTGGGGTCCCAGAGATGAATCAGACCTGACCCTCCCTCCCCCCCCCCCACGGGACCCATAGACTGTGAAGGAGGGAACAGGTGCACCTAGGTTGTGCCTTAATACCGTGCAGCTGTCAAGGGGAGAGGACGGGGAACAGGAAGGGGAGGGCCCTTCAGCTCAGGGGTGGAGACAGACGGAGGGGAAGCGGGGTGGGAACCGGGCTTGGCGGCGGCCTGGGTCGGACGCAAACACGGTGGCAGACAGCGGGAGCCAGTTCTGAAAGCGGTCGGGGACACACGTCTGAAACAGGCTCAGAGTTCGAAGACACCTGTTTGATGTGGTCAGTTCTTCCCGACCCGGCTGCAGGCCAGAGTTACCCAGAAGCCTGTGCTCTGCCCGGAGAGACCCCGTTGTAATGAAATGGCTTTGGGGTGGGCTCAGGTGGCGGCATTTACCAAAGGCTCCCACTCGACCCTCGTGAGCAGCTGGCGTTATGAGGCATCGACTCAGAAGACTCCGGGTTCACGCAGAGACTGTGGGACACCAGCCTGGCGTGCCGCACTGGCAGTGGATGGTAGGCAAGTTGACGGCATCATTTATCACCCAAACTGGGACACATTTTGCATGAGGCGAGGTGCTGTTATGATTATTTTAAAACATATTTTTTAAATAAATTTTATTGATTTTTCACAGAGAGGAAGGGAGAGGGATAGAAAGTCAGAAACATCGATGAGAGAGAGACATCGATCAGCCGCCTCCTGCACGACCCCCACTGGGGATGTGCCTGCAACCAATTCACATGCCCTTAACCAGAATCGAACCTGGGACCCCTCAGTCCGCAGGCCGACACTTTATCCACTGAGCCAAACCAGTCTTGGCTGTTATGATTACTTTTGAAAACATATCTTTATTGATTTCAAGAAGAACTGGGAGGGAGGGAGGGACAGAAAAATCCATGATGAGAGAGAATCGTTGACCGGCTGCCTCCTGCACGCCCCCTGCTGGGGATCCAGCCCGAAACCTGGGCATGTGCCCCTGACCAGGAATGGAACCGCGACCTGCTGGTTCACAGGCGGACGCTCGCCCACTGAGCCACGCTGGCCGGGCGAGGAGGTGCTGTTATTCATGACGTCGGGGCTGAGCAGGTTGTCTGGACCAGCAGACCTTCCCACGCAGGCGCTGGGATGTGAGTGGCACCTCATCAGGCGTGGGAGCCGGGGAAGGTTCGGGAGCAGAAGGCTGACACCTCATAAAATCGGTGCTTTACAGCGAGGAAGGCAGCACGGGCTGGGCTGGGTGGGCAGGGGGAGGCTGGAGGCTGGGGACAGGGACCGGGGAACATGAGAAGGCAGATGTCGTGTGAGAACTTCCCATGGGCCTCTGCTCCCGCGTTCACTGGGGATCCAGGGAGCCTCCGGGGATGGGGGAGGCCTCAGGCGAGGGCTTCCCCAGTGGTCCCAAGAGCTCCCACCTCTGGGGGAGGCCCAGCCCTCCGCTCCTCCCCCTCCTCCTCCAGCTTCTGGAGTTGCTCCCGTCCCTGCCTTTTTCTCTCCCTTCACCTCCTGCCTCCCAGAGCTGCTGGGAGGAGGTGTCCACCGGCCCCCCAGCCGGAGGCCCAGCCCTGGCTGTCTGGCGTGGAGCGTGAGATTGCGGGCCCTGCTCCGTGCGGGGCCCTCTGCTGCCAGGAGCTGGGGGAGAGGGGCAGCGGGCACCCGCTCTTTGCCTCCCACGTCCTGACCCCCAGAGCAGGAAGTGCCATCCCCAGAGCTGGGGCGGGTGAAGGAAGGTGCAGACCTCCTCTTCCCCCGACACCGGCGGGGCTCCAGTGGAAGGCAGAGGGGCGCCCCCATGCCGAACACGGGGTGCACGGCTGGGGTGGGACAGTGGGCAGAACAGAGGACGCTGGGGAGAGCAGAGGGGCCAATTCCAAAGCACTTTGCCCTCTTTACCGCCCTCTTTTCTCAATCTGGGACAAACATATTTAAAATCCCCACAGAGAACATCCATTTGCTGAAACCAGTGTGGCTCAGTGCATAGAGCGTCGGCCTGCAGACTGAAGGGTCCCAGGTTTGATTCCGGTCAAGGGCATGTACCTTGGTTGCGGGCACATCCCCAGTGGGGAGTGTGCAGGAGGCAGCTGATCGATGTCTCTCTCTCATCCATGTTTCTAACTCTCTAGCCCTCTCCCTTCCTCTCTGTGGAAAATCAATAAAATATATATATTTTTAAAAAAGAACATCCATCCATCCACACACGCAGCCATGGGGGTGCTCGCTGCATGGAGTGGCTCACCCCAGCTCCTGCCAGGAACCCCGAGTTGATGGGATGTGTCCTTGGCCCAGGCCATGGGGGGTGGTCTCTGGCCTGGAAAGAAAACCCTCCTTCTCCTTGGACCCGAGGGCTGGTCACCGCTGTCCCTGGAGCCCCATAAGTACAGTGGTACCTCGAGATATGAGTTTAATTCGTTCCGTCACCTTGAGGCGTGGGAAACTATGAGACACTCAAGTCCCGGTAAACTGGTGGGTCGTGTGCAGCCGGCTGATCCTCACGATGACTCCTATCTCAAATGTGGCTCGTATTTCAAAGCAAAAATCGCTCGCTCCACGGCTCGTATCTCAAAAATCTCGTATGTTAGGGCTCTCGTATCTCAAGGTACCACTGTAGTACCGCCGGTCGGCTGTGGTTACCTGGCCTGGGGGGCGGGGGAGCGGGGGGCTGGGGCTTCCTGGCAGGAGAGGAGTCCCTGAGCAAACTGTTTGTGGTAAATCCTCAGTGCTGGAGGCGGGCGCTCTCCTGAGACGGGAATGACCTCAACATCCGCATCTGGAGAATGGGCGTACGGCGGCCTGGCAGGTCAGCACTTTTTTTTTTTTCTTTTTCTTTTTCATGCAAGATGCTATCAGCTTCTTTTTCTAGACAGTGGATGGGAACGGACTTTGTTCAGGAAGCAGCCTCTGGGATTTGAGGACCTTCTTAGTCACCCACAGGTTCCTCTCTGTGCCTGCAGGGAGGTCGCTGGCTGGGGGGCCGAGGGACATGGGGTTAGGAGGAGGGGACGAGGACAGAGACCCCTTCCTTGTTGAAGGAGAAATCCCTCTGATGAAGACCGGGATGGAGTGCCCCAGCCAGAGAGGCCCACACCCCCAAGGGGGAGGGCACCGGGCAGAAGGGGGTCAGAGCTGGTGACCTGGCTTAGCCTCGGGGCCTCGATGTGGCGGGGCTCAGTGGGTGGTGGGTTTAGGAGCCTCCCTGGAGGCGGCCGCCTCTGCCACGGTCGCTGTTATCCTGAGAGCACGGCCGAACCTGGAAGGGTGAGATGTCAGGTAACCGTGGGGCCTGACTCTGGCCAAATCCCAGCAGGCTTTGCGAGGCCATTTGCATAGCAATGCCCTGCACCGTGCCAGAGCTGTGGGAGTGGGGACCTCGGGGCGTCCCATTCTCTCCAGCTGCCCTTTGCCATCAGAGCTCGTGCCCAGGTCCAGGTGCCCCAGTGCCTTGGGGCAGAGGGGTTAGGGGTGCAGCTGCGGGTGTGGAGGGAGGCCTCCTGGTCCTATGAGCACAGGCCGCCCCGCCAGCCAGGACTGGAGCAATAAGAGGGCCTGGTGAAGGGTGTTTGCTTAGGAAAAAGTCCAGAGAGTTATACAACGCAGAGCCATTAGTCATGGCCGCGAGTTGGTAAGATAGCAGCCGGGACCCTTCTTTTTTTTTCTTTTCCTTTTCTTTTCATTTCTCTGCATTTTCCCGCAGCGAGAGCTATTAAAAACCCGTTCACAGCGGGCTCAGAAAGCAATAGTTATAGAGCGGTCCTTAGGAAAGGCTTTATTTAGTCTGCTTTTATCCGGTCCAGGAGGTGGGGAATAGGCCGTGTGTTCTGGAAAGGTTTTCCTTCATCCCAGATGGTTCCAGAAGGCAAGTTTGGTGCCTACTGGGGTGTGTGCAACTGTCTGGAAAAATCAATTAGGACGGACAGCAGAGCTTGGCTGGCAGGGACGGGAGAGACGCGGCTAGACACTGTGGTTCTCAACCTTTTTTAATGCTGTGACCTTTTAATAATAGTTCCTCATGTGGTAACCCCCAGTCTTAAAATTATTTTCGTTGCTACTTCATCACTGTAATTTTGCTCCTGTTAACGAATCGTAATGCAAATATCTGTTTTCCGATGGTCTTAGGCGACTTTGCTAGCAGTTTTCAACCTGTGTGTGGGTCACGACCCACACGTTGAGAACCGTGCTGTAGAGCCTAAGACCATCAGAAAACACAGATATTTACATTATCGTGATCATCAGGGGAAGGAGCTCCGAGGAGGGCCGGGCGGTGAGCTTTTCCTGGCTCCCGGGTCTCTGAGGGTGGCCCGGGGCAGAGGGAGGCCCCCGAGGGGCCGACATTCCCAGGGACGAACGTCAGGCAGGCCATCGCGGCACATTCCGGCACATCCGTCCGTGCCTGGGATGTCTTCAGGGATGCGGTCATGAAATGACCTCAGCCTGCTGGCCACAGGGTGTTCTGTCTGCTGGTGGTTGCATCACCTTGACCATGATGAGATGAGGAAGCAGTCAGGAGAGAAAGGTGCGTCGGCTCCTCCCGCCAGAGGCTGCAGAGAAAGAGGACAAGGAGGCCGGTGCCGGTGGGGAGGGCGGGGTTCCGGCCGGCGTGGACGGGGGAAACCAGTGGAGTGGCCACGGTACCGTTAGGGATGGCGGTTTGTCCGCAAAGGACCCAGGGAGCAGCGGGAAGGACAGCAGGACGTGGCGTCCCCGCGAGGAGACCAGCCCGGTGCACGGCACGGGCCTGCGGGCCCCAGTGGAGGGGGCGAGGTCCAGGGCAGAGTTCTAAGGCCCGTGGCGAGATGGAGTGGGAGGCAGGGAAACTGAGGCAGAATCCCGCCTGGAATACGGGGGCAACAGGGCAGGCAAATGGGTGGGGATGTGCCTTTGGGGTTACCCAGGCCCACAGGGAATACACATCTCTGAGACTCATTCCAGAACCCTCTGGAATGTTCTGCCTGTGGAAGGCTGGCCTGATTTGATGGGAGGGGCTCACAGCAAGAGCACACAGAGGGGAGCCCCACAGGGGGAGCAGATGGGCAGGGGCCAACCTGGTAGCAGACCTATTAAATGCTTTGGCTGGTCTTTCTTCTTTTTTTCTTTTTTTTAAATATATTTTATTAATTTTTTACAGAGAGGAAGGGAGAGGGACAGAGAGTAGAAACATCAGTGAGAGAGAGACATTAATCAGCTGCCTCTTGCACGCCCCCTACTGGGGATGTGCCCGCCACCAAGGTACATGCCCTTGACCGGAATCGAACCTGGGACCTTTCAGTCCGCAGGCCGGCGCTCTATCCACTGAGCCACACCGGTTTCAGCTGGTCTTTATTCTTGAGCACGCCACGGAGGGCTGGCTGGTCTACCTCTGCACGTCTGGTGGGGAGGGCAGACTTACAGGCTGTGTTTCTAACCAGTTTCGGGGGGGGGGATGCTGACGCTGGTGGAGCAGCGAGCTGTTCCCGCCTCCTGAGGCATGGGTGTTCTCTGAGGACGGGCCAGCGCCTGGCTCCGTCTGCTCCTCTCTCAGCTCTCGGTCCTGGGGAGGGTTCCCTCACCCACCGTCCCTCCCCGCCTCTGTGAAGCTGGGACCCCGTCTCTTCTTCCTGGCGAGTTTGCACGCTTCCGGTCTCCACGGTCTCTGAAACCAGTGCCCTCTCTGGGGAAGAACTGGTCCCTTTCCCGTTGGGCCATGGGCAGGGGCTGGGGCAGCCAGGGACCCAGGGCATCTGGCTCCTGGTTTCCAGCCCCGCTGGGCAGGTGTGAGTGAGGGCTCAGTTACTGGCATCCGGATGGAGCGTGAACCAGCCCCTTTCAGGCCGAGAGCCCCGTGTAACTGTGCCACGGCCCAGGAACCGACACAGGCTCCTGGCCCGCCCAGGGTCTCAGCTTCCCCAGCGGGAAAGTGGGGCCACTCAGATCCTCCCCGAGATCCTGAGCAGATCTCCCGTTCCTGAGGAGGAAGACGGATCGGAGGGAAGCCGAGCCTCCTGGGTGTGCTGGGAGGGCCGGGAGAGGTGATGTCAGCGTGAACACTGCGCCTGGAGGGTGGCTGAGTCATGGGCATGACGAGGCCGGTGGGAGCCGGGGTGGGGGTGGCGGGGGGAGGCAAGGAGGAGGTCTGGACCGAGGGGGCATGTGGTCCAACCGCTGGCGAGGAGGCTGGGGCTGGCAGCAGGGCCAGTGAGACTGCCCGGTGGTGCCACTCAGCCGCCGGTGCATCTCAGGGCTCCAGGGACCGCGGCCGCTGGCTGGGAGTGGCCGGGCCGTGGGGGTGGCTGCTGGGCCTGACCGGTGCAGGGGCTGACGGCAGAGGCCTCTGTGTGACAGGCCCTGGGAAGCCACCCCTGTTAACGCCTGCCCCCCCCCCCAGCTCCGGCTCCAGTCCTGGGCCACCTCTCCCAGGGCTCCTACTGGTCTGCTGTTGGTGCCCGTTCCCTGCACCCGGGACGCCCCCTTTGCACGGCCCAGGGGGACCCACACAGGGGCAGCTCCTCCATCGAGGCCCCCCTCCAAAACGACAGTGGCACCTCGAGATACGAGTGCCCTAACAAACGAGATTTTTGAGATACGAGCCGTTGAGCGAGCGATTTTTGCTTTGAAATACAAGTACCATTTGAGATAGGAGTCATTCATTACATGGATCGGCCGGCTGCACACGACCCACCAGTTTACCGCGACTCAAGCGTCTCATAGTTTCCCACGCCTCAAGGTGATGGAACGAATTAAACTCGTATCTCGAGGTGCCACTGTATTGGAAAGAGGGGTGGAGGCGAGGGTCTGACCAGCTCTGCTCTGCCCCCTCCCCCCTCCCTTCTCTGCCCTCCTGCGCTCTCTGGAGACCCTCCCTGCCTCCAGGGCTGGTCACCCCCAGGTGCAAGGAGGCTCCAGCAGCTCCGAGGCACACAGCCCTGTGCTCCCCTCCCAGAGCGCCCCCTCATGGCGGGGCTCTGCCAGGCGCTAGCTCTGTGATCGGGATGTCTCCTCCCCCCGCTCCTGGTGTTAGCTTCCTGGCCTGTAGGTTTGGGGCAATTGTTCTGGGGAGGCCAGGTCACCTGTGCAGGGTGGGGACCCACCCATAGGGCTGTGGTTGATACAGAACTCCTAGCAGCAGGACCACAGAGCCCCAGGGAGGCGTTTTGGGGGGGCTGCAGGCATCTTGGGCCTCTGGGAAAAGAGGGGAGTAGCCGAGACCGGTGTGGCTCCGTGGATAGAGCGTCGGCCTGCGGACTGAAGGGTCCCAGGTTTGATTCCGGTCAAGGGCATGTATCTTGCTTACGGGCACATCCCCAGTGGGGGGCGTGCAGGAGGCGGCTGATCGATGTCTCTCTCTCTCATCGATGTTTCTAACTCTCTGTCCTTCTCCCTTCCTCTCTGTAAAAAATCAATAAAAAATATTAAAAAAGAAAAAAGAAAAATGAGGGGAGTGTTGGGAGGGAAGCAGAGGCAGGGAGTAGGGGCAGGAGGGGGGATTCTAGCCCAGCCTGGGGCATGGTTTGGGGAGTGGGTGCCTCCCCCTGCCAATCAGGGGCCTCTGGTCAGGTGGGGGCCGGCTGGGCGGGTTATCTGAGGGCACCGGAAAGGTCTGGCATCGGTGGGAATGGGACTGGGGTCGGAGGTCGGCGCACATTAAAACGTAAAAGGGCCTCCGGGCGAAGGGAATCAAAGGAGCCTCCTGCGCCCAGATGGTAGCGGTTAACATTCCAGGTGGCCAGACGAGGGCGGAGAGCAGCCCGGGCCGAGGGGCAGGCAAGCCCCCAGGACGGACGCAGTGGGGTCCCTCCGGTCCGTTCCCCCCGGGGACACTGAGCTGTGGTGTCTTGAGCAAAGCTGGGCGCTGTGGGGTGACGGGTGCTCGGGGTCGCCCCTCACTTGGGGGGCTGTGCCCTGGCCTGAAACGGGATCCAGGACCCGCCGCCTGCGTCAAAGCGGCTCGTTAGCGGAGGCCCGGCCCGCAGATTTATGTCCTCTGGGGCCCGGCTTTGATCTGAGGGGCCGGGTGCTGGGGCTTAATTGGCATCAGCCAGGCTGATGCTGACCAGGACCCCCTCCTGACCCGCCCCAGCCGCTGTGACGGATGCAGCTTGGGGGGTGGGGGTTTGGGGGGGAGGGGGGAGGAGGGCAGAGGGTGTGTGTGGAGTTGATTCTCGCCCTGGAAGGAGGAGGATTAACAGCCCCAAGCGGTCCTCCTCCCTGCGGCCACTCCCCAGCCTTGACCCATCCCTGACCTTGACCCCTGTCCCCTCTGACTGACCTCACGCTGTCCGGGGGTCACCCGCGGCCTGGCCCTGGTGCCGGGCACTGAGAGGAGAGAAGGCCGGCAGAAAGAGCGAGGTTCGGACCCAGCCGCCAACGGGCTGTGCTGGACAGGGTCAGCCCTGCTCAGCTCAGCGGGTGTGTGTGTGTGTGTGTGTGTGTGTGTGTGTGTCCGTGTCCCTGAGGGTTTTCTTCCGTTTTGTTCTTCTCGTTTTCTGGATGGAGAGGAGGGCGGAGGGACAGAGAGTGGAGGCTCGGAGACAGGAGAGGGAGACGGGAAGAGGGGGCTTTGTAGATGGAATGAAATTCAGGCTCTTCAGGTGGGAGACAGGATTCTCTGGGCTGACCCTCCGCACAGTGACCAGGGTCCCTGTAGAGCAGCGGTTCTCAACCTTCCTAAGGCTGCGGCCCTTTAAGACAGCTTCTCACGGGGTGGTGACCCCCAACCATAAAATTATTTCCGTTGCTACTTCATCACTGTCATTTTGCTACTGTCATGAACTGTCATGTAAATATCTGATAGGCAGGATGTATTTTCGTTGTTACACATTGAACATCATTAAAGCATAGGGATTCATCACAAAAACAATATGTAATTACATATTGTGAAATATTTATTTCTAATGACAAATAAATGAAATTTTGTCTTGAATCGTGGTGTAGCATGGGCAACAGTCTTCCTAGGACAACAGTAAACGACATGGCTACACTTTGCTGCACAGAGGAGCGGTGTGTTGGTTCCTAAGACCATGGGAAATAGGTGTTTTCCGATGGTCTTAGGCGACCCCTGTGAAAGGGTCGTTCAACTCCCAAAGGGGTCGCGACCCACACGTTGGGAACCGCTGGACTAGAGATAGTGGCCAGAGGGCCCGTGCAGGGGTGGGGGCAGCGACGTGACGTGACGTGGGCCCAGCCAGAGGCAGCTCAGAGGCGGCAGCATCCGCTCCCCGCGGGCGCCCGGGGCCCCGCACGGGGCCGATTCCTCTCTGCCAGCCCGGCCTTTCCTCTCCTGCCTCTCCCCGCTCTGGGTCAAAGGCTCCTCGGCCCAGATAAGTTAATGAGGCTGGCGGCTAGTCCCGGCCGGAGAATGTTCCCGAGGGCCCGGTTGGGAAAGGGTAATTGGCACACTGTGTGCGTGCATGCCCACCCACGCGGAGCACACGCATGCACACGCGTGCACCTGCGCCCAGGGAAGGGGTCCCAGCACGCCCGTGACCTTTCTCCCTGGCAGCCTTCCCCCTCTCGCTGTCTGATGCCAGGTCTCCAAGGGTGACTGACTGCCTTTTGGGGGAGCCGGGGGCTGGGTGTCAGAGGTGTGTGTGTGTGTGTGTGTGTGTGTGTGTATGCGGGTGCGTGCCTGGACGTGTTCACACGCAGCAGATGCCTGATTTCCTCACGCCGGTGATCACTGCTAGGGGGCCACTCTGTCCCCTCATCTGAGAGCTCAGGTGAACCCCATGAATCATGCAGCACAGCGCCCACCCTGGCCCCCAATCCCCCCTCACCCCCAGACCTAACCTGGCCCCAGCCCTGGGAATGCCTCCTGCTTCCTCGCCTCCTCACCTCCCAACGCCTGGCTCTTTCTCGGGGCGCCACCCCTGTCCCCCCGGTGCTGCCTGTGCTCAGGCTGCATCTCCCCCCCCCCCCCCCCAGCGGGGGCATCAGGCGGGCCGTCCTGGAGGCAGTGCCAACCGCC